>CAJHNH020002702.1:0-20000 GCA_905116865.2 Candidula unifasciata | reverse complement strand
CAGAAATGGCACTACATGGCACTACAGTCTGGTGAGATCGATTCAGCGGGAGATGACGAGTGGATCTGGTCTGTCTGTCTGTCTGTCTGTCTGTCTGTCTGTCTGTCTGTCTGTCTGTCTGTCTGTCTGTCTGTCTGTCTGTCTGTCTGTCTGTCTGTCTGTCTGTCTGTCTGTCTGTCTGTCTGTCTGTCTGTCTGTCTGTCTGTCTGTCTGTCTGTCTGTCTGTCTGTCTGTCTGTCTGTCGTTTTCTACCTTCTTTTTCTTCATTTTCTTCTTCTTTGCGTTCACTGCGTGTAAGCTCAAACAGAAAGCCTTGTTTTTTCGTCCACTTCAGAACTTTGGTCTTGTTGCAGAATTTAAGTGTTTTTTTTGGTTGGGCGGTGTCCTTCCGTTTTACAGATCTGGCTTATCTGTACGCAGATTATTGATTGCTAGCCGCTCAGATAAATGCACTCCGACTTCGAAGGAAGTACACATAATTAGTCGACTTTTACGACATGCCCGTTGGGGAAAGGGGGGGGGGGTGGTCGGGGGGGGGGGGAGAGAGTGGGTCCATAATTTTTTTTCCAAACCATACAATGGTCTACGAAAGATAAGTTTAACCTTGAAGGACAATACGCCTGAAAGCGTGGACAATGGTCTTTTAGATTATTTACTTCACAAGAAATTAGCATTAAGAAAAAGCAGTCCACAAGCAAGGAAACACGAAGTCTTCTAAAAGATGGGTAAGATTCACGTTCATCTCCCCAAATAGAGTAGGTATCTTTTCATTCACCAGTTTGTTGGGCTGGTCGACTTTCATGAAGGTTACGGGTATGTTCCGCTCTGTTTTTTTTTTAAATTTCTGTGATGTCTTGCTTTTACGTTTTCATTCTGAGAAAGAGAATGCCTGTGATAAAGGTTGCAGCACTCTCTAGGGGGAACCACATTACCAACCTAATGCCGATTGGTCTGTAAAAATATGGAATGCTCTTCCCATATGCCCGATGCGCCTAAGGTGTGAAAATGGATCTTTACTGTTTTTACTAACTATCTAGAAATGTTGTGTTATAACCAGTTTGTCCATGTTTTTGGAGTGTTAAAAGCGGTGGCTTGCTGAAATATACAACATGTGATATCAACGGCATTGCGGAACACCACCGTGACCTTGTACCAAGGTGACAGGTTCAAAAACTACCAACCATAAGAGAGCTAGTGTGTGATAGGTACTGATGTAATTACAAGCAAACTCACGCTGTTGACACCAAGGCCCCGTCCAGCCCGGCGCGCAGCCCTCTGGACACAGTCCCGTCTCGTGATCACACAGCTGATCATCATAACAATGACCGCAAACATGTCTGCAAGCTTTTCCATAGCGACCGCTGCAAGCTGTAATACATGTTAATAAGTGGGATCGTCAGGATTAAAAGCAATCAGGTACAAAAGTTCTGCAGACTATTTTTAAAAAAAAATATCGTTAAAAGAGAGAATAATTAGCCACATTAAAAGTCATATAATTGAAGTAACAACTACTTTTCGTCCTTCTTAGGACGTTATTTTTTGTTATTTGAAGCCCCACTCTGGCTTTTGCCAGGGGCCGCAATATAGGCAGGTCATCATTATGGCCAAATGTCTGAACGCGGTTTCTGGGACCTCTCCACGGTGATCCTCATCCGCATGGTGGCACTTTGTGTCATCGGGTGTTTATCGCTTGTGTGATGTCCTGGTGGGGTAAAAAAAATCCAATCCAATCCAAGTTTGTTGCGTATCTTCTGCAGCCATTTTTTAAATTTGTGGTCCTCTCCAGCCACATAAAAAAAAAAAAGGTTCTAACCTGTAAGTAGGAAGCATGAACGATCTGATTGGACCAAGTAGAGGAGAGTGGGCCGGCTCCGCCGGATGGAACCTCACTCACTACGACCTGAAGAATGACTTCAACGCCACAGATGTATTAAACCCGCACCTTTACGTAAGACGCAAGGAGTACGAAAGCAATCTACTCAAAGAAATGTCAAGAGCCCACTGCGTCATCAGTACGAGAGTCGCACCCAAACAGGGATGGAGCCAGCCCAACAGCAAACAGAGGAACCATCGCAACCCATGCTACGCTTTCGCAAACAAGAAACATTAGCAATCCAGAGGCGACCCAAGCAGACAAACCATGCAGAAACCAAACAACCAATCGGAACCAACCAAAACCGCCATGACAGCCCACCGGCACGAAGAAACCACAGCTCGCTACCAGCCAGGCATGTTGTCACCCGCCAAATCTACTCCCACCCTACCCGATCCGGGCCGCCCCAGGCAAACTCTACTAGTCCTTTTCAGGACTAGTAGGCATCCACTCCCAATCAATGTTGCAGAAACAAGCAAGAAATAAGGCGTGAGTACACGTCAACAATACAAAATGAAACCGCACAGAAACAAGGACGCAAGTAAAGCAAGGCCCCAGAGGTCCGCCGAAGAGTCCGAATTTTTTATAAAAATAATTTTTTAGTCAAGTCAAGTAAGTAGCAACATAGAGTAATTCCGTCCCCATGTTGTGGGGAATTTTTCGCTATTTTGAAGCGCCACCCTGGCTGTTTGCTGGGGTTGACGCTCAGTCTGATGTCCTGGTGTGGTAATAAGTCAGTCAGTCTAAGCAGGAACAAAATGTCAAGTCAGTTAAAAACATAGTTTGATAGCACTGGATTAAATAATACCTATTCAATATATACGCAGAAAATATAATGAGAAATGTCAAAAATGACCAGACTTGTGACAGTTATGATCCGCTCAAAATTTGTGGCAACCCTATTTCGGAATTCCGCTACGCAGATGACACAGTCCTAATTTCGAACAGCGTAAAGGGAATAGACAATTTAATATTGTCTGTCCAAAAGCATAGAGAAGATCAAAATCTGTTCTTGAATTTAAAGAAAACGAAAATAATGTCCACAGATAAAACTGGCTGTCACCCAAAAATAACAATAAATGATGAAGAAATTGAAAAAGATACAAACTTTGAATATCTAGTCTCTATAATAAACAATACTGGAGACTTTTAGACATAAATTAAAAGGAGGATGACAATAGCAAAACAAAGATTGAACAGCCTTAAAAGTCTATGGTTAAGCACCAGCAAGGAAATAAAAATTGGAATTTTGAGAGCATGCATCTTCCCTGTGGCTAGATACGGATGTGAGTCGTGGACTATCTCTCAGTCCTTAAGAAAGAGAATAGGGGCTTTTGAGCTGAAATGCTATAGAAAGATTCGCAGAATATCTTGGACAAAGAAGATGAGAAAGATTGACATCTTAAAAATTCTGAATATCAAGGAAGATTGGCTCCTTTCTCGAAAGCTGAAATATTTTGGTCATATCAAGCGCCACGACGGATGGGAAAAAATTATAGCAGAAGGCATGGTACCAGGAAGGAGGGGCAAGGGCCGACGGACACGAAGATGGGCATAGGATATAAGTGACTCATTGAGTGTGAAAGTGCATGAGGCGGGAGAACTGGCGAGAGACCGAGTTTCTTTCAGGCAGACTGTGATTAGAGCGACGTTCTGCAAAGGACCTGCTACATGATGATGATGATGATGATGATGATGGATTAAATAAACAAAGGAACTGACAACTGGACAGTGATAAATGTGATTCCTATTTTCCAGGTCTGCGGGTATGGTTAAAAAAAAAACGCTTTCAGATTACCCCTCCCCAGAAGGTCGATAAACATGTGCAGTATATATCGGCTATTTGTATGTTCTATCTTGGCAATTATACGTGTATAGTTCACTAATAATTATAGAATATTCTATACAGCCTTTCTTCGACAAATAAGGTGAGAAAGACAACTCTCAAGAGCTATATAAATCCTATCCTGATATAAGGAAGTGAATCATGGATAGTTGGTTGATAAGTGGAACATTATGTGAAAGCGGCGGAAATGTGGTTTAATAGACGAATGATCAGAACATCCTGGCACATAAAGAGAGTAAAGAAGATGTAGAAGAAATTAACACACTAAGAGAACTGACTGCCACATCAACAAGAGACAGTCTACATTCTTTGGTCATGTCACGAGAAGGAGACAGCCAACATTCTTTGGTCTTGTTACGAGAAGGAAACAGTCTACATTCTTTGGTCATGTCACGAGAAGGAGACAGTCTACATTCTTTGGTCTTGTTACGAATAGGAGACAGTCTACATTCTTTGGTCATGTCACGAGAAGGAGACAGTCTACATTCTTTGGTCATGTCACGAGAAGGAGACAGCCTACATTCTTTGGTCATGTCACGAGAAGGAGACAGTCTACATTCTTTGGTCATGTCACGAGAAGGAGTCAGTCTACATTCTTTGGTCATGTCACGAGGAGGAGACAGTCTACATTCTTTGGTCATGTCACGAGAAGGAGACAGTCTATATTCCTTGGTCATGTCACGAGAAGGAGACAGTCTTCATTCTTTGGTCATGTTACGAGAAGGAGACAACTGCAGTTCATCGTGACAATGGGAAAAGCTGGAGAGAAGAAAGAGGCCACGGAGACCATGGACAGTCTGACATCATGGCATGGAAGGTCATGTGTGTCAGAATTGACTAAAAGTACTCGAGACAGAATGTTGGAGATAGACAAGATTATGAACGCCACACAACATAGACTATAAGAATAAATTTGCTACTAAACAGTTACACACTCAGAACCAACGTAAAATCATCTAATGCATCATAATCATCATCAATATTTACTTCTGCCGTTTAGTGTTGTGGGCAGGAACAGTTTGCGACCCAGTGCTTGATAGGCAGCAATGTCTATTGTCATTCCGTATCGACGCAAAAGCTCTAATGTTATCAGTTTATCAATTCTTGGGCGGCTTCTTGCTTTAACTTCAGATCTTTTCATGTATAGTGCCTGCGATGGTAGTTGTTCTGGCTGCATTCTTCCTAAATGTCCAAACCATTTTATCTTCTGTTTCTCAATGAATTTGCTGCATGGTGTTGTTCCTACAGTCTGTCTGATAATATCATTTCTAACTTTGTCTCCGATATCTAATTCATCACTCGTTGAAGAAAAAACAAAATGTTAATTTTGGCGATTGTGTAAGATGGTGCAGCATGATGGCCTACGCATACTGTCTTTTCAGATAAAGATGTTATGTTCTAAAAGGTACGTCACAGTTACCGCTGCACTATCAGTTACTTCAGTCACTGAACTATCTGAAATTTATTTACGCAGCTACCAGATCCGGGTAGAATTCTCGAAAGGGACCAATAACTTGATTACATCCTGGTTAACTTCAGATAAAGTAGATCTGGTCCTTCTGACGGTCTGACAGGATGTTCTTCCAGTCCATGTCCCCAGGCTGCTTCGTTGTCTAGGATAATGCGACGGTTCTTGCGTGTCTGATCTTGTTACATAATTAAACGTCTTTTCGGTCTGACTGTGTTTGTTCTAGCATTTCTTCTTCACTGGTGTATTTGTACTGTCCTGTCTCATTTGGTCTCTTCTATGTAAATACTTTTGCAATGATGTTGTCTCATTTGGTGTCTCTTCTATGGTAATACTATTGCACTGATGTTTTGTCTCATTTGGTGTCTCTTCTATGTTAATACTAGTGAACTTATGTTTTGTCTCATCTAGTATGGTTCCTATTATATGCAAGTATACTGGTGTAGTACCTGCCTCATTCTTTATCTGGTCTATGTAAATACGATGTCTCTTTCTCGCGTGGCTGATCTTGCTGCATAATTCCACTTCTTTTCGGCCGGACCGTGATTGTTCTAGTCTTTCCTCTTTATTGATAAATGTGTATATTCTTGTCTCATTGGGCTTTTCTTCTGTGTAAGTACCAGTGTACTGATATATCGTCTCACACAGTCTATATTCTATGTAAATTCGAGTATACTGGTAGACAGGGATGCTTCGAGCAGACTAGCAAGCTTCACTTAAAAGGTCACGGGTAGTGAGCATACTTTGGATCTTTTCTCCAGGCAATGCCGGCTTGGTGGGTAATAAACAGGCAGACAGATTGGCTGGATCTGCACCACTGGGTGGCAAATTGATACTGTGGTCAAGGCCCTTTGAGAACAGCAATGGAATCAGTAGAGATAGAAGATTATTATGGCCTAGAGAGAATGAGGCATCTGGATGTAACCAGAGGGTCTGGCCGGCTGACTACACTCAGAAGAAAGGCAAGACGGACATATAACCAGATTGTGACCGATACCATCAGTACCGGAACTCTACGCTGGCTGCTGAAGATAAGGACGGAGCTTGCAAGGGAATGCCCCGAGTGCTGTGATGTCAATTTTTGACTCAACTCAACTCATACGAGTATACTGATACATTGCCTCGCCATAGCCAGATCCTTTTATATCAAGTACAGTGATATCTTGTCTCATCGTGTCCCTGTTCTATGTAAATACGAGTATAATGATATCTTGCCCATCATAGTCAGATGTTTTTGTATGTAAGTAAAGTGCTGTCTCATTTTGTCCCAATTCTGTGTGCATACAATTATACTGATACCTTCTCTCATCATAGTCAGGTCCTTTTATATGCAAAAGCAATTATATCTTGTCCCATTCTGTCTCTATATTATAAATAAAAACGAGTACATTGATATCTTGTCTAATGCCGACAATGGTCATATTCTAAGTTAAAAAAAAAAAAAAAACAACAACAACAGCAACAAAAAGTACTTATATCTTGTCTAATTCTAATAATACACTTCCTATTCTATGACAAAACTGTTATCTCATCCAGTATTTATTTGTGGTAAATACCAACACACAGAGACTTTTCTCATTTTGCTTATATTCTATGTAAATACCAGTGTAGAGATATTGTTTCTCCTTGTAAGAATGTTAATATTGTAGACAAATACACCTCTGAGTTGATTCATTCTATCACAGTGATTACTTATAGTAAAACACTGATGTCTTGTCTTATTGTAACACTGACATCTTGAAGGAAAATGGAAACATGGATAGAAATATATACTGACAGACAGCTAGACACAGACAAACAGACATGTATCAAGACGTCATGTAAATGAATGGAGAGAAAAATAGCTGTATAGAGAGAAAGCCAGCAGACAGGCAACATGCCAAACATATAGATATAATAAAGAAAAGCTTCGTTTGATTCCATATTTGGAAAGTTGTTGGAAAGTTGTCTCCCCCCCCCCCCCCCCCCCCTACTTTTCTCTTTCCTCTATTTATAGAAAGAATAATTAAAGCCGTAATTTCTCTGCTCAGTGTCTCTTGAATGTCGGCACAGGATCTCTAACAGGCAAACCAAATTGATAGAGATCTAAAAAATAAATCCGGACGAAAAAAGATGGTGTAAGCTGCCCGTTATCCATTAATGATTCACAATGAAGGATATAAAAGACGGTGAATGGGTTCTGTTGCAGAAGAGTTAGGAAAACGCCCTTTCCGGCCAAAGCATTCCAGAGCGGTTGGCTGTTTGATTGGCTGGCTGGTTGTTTGGGGAATGGGTGGATAGGTAGTTGGTTGGTTGGGGGAATGGTTTAGTGGGTATCACGCCGGCCGCCTTTTTTTCTCGGTACAAAGTTTAGTCTGGGTCTGCCTGGGAGTAAAGGTCAGTTATATTTAAAAAAAAAAATCCCCATCGGTTCAGTTTTGAACCAAAGACCTTAGGACCAGCAAGTAGGCACCTAGTCACTGCGCCACCGCGGCTTTCATGACAGAATCAACATTAACTTACGTTTAGTAGTTTGTCATTGCTTTTTAAACATTAAGCTGTCAATACCATTGTCGAAATACACATGCGGCGATCTGCTGCCAAATTGCCAGCAGCTGTAATCAAATGGGGTACCTAGGAATTACGAAACGGGTTCTCAACAAATAAGCCACCGACGCCGACTCACATGACAGGAAGAAGTGAATTAAAAAAAACCTACATTATTACAGGTAGCCGCCATGGTGAAGCGGCCAGACGCTCGCCTGCGGATCCGTGGACCGGGGGTTCAGAGCCTGACTGAGGCGGTTGTGTAAGTTGACTCCCAGGTCGAACCAACCTTAAGTAGGTACCAGGAAAAGTCATGGACAGTAAAGACTGCCGGTTTGATGTTGACTTCATCACCCATCGAGTTTAGATCGATCTATAAAATATAGGTCTAGCCTTAAATACCCAATACGCCCAAAAGTGTGCAAAAGGGCCCTTTACGTTATTACAAGGTGAGTGATTCAACAGGGTTTATTTCATATGGCAGGATTGTTCTTGGAAATACTGATATTTTAACACAACTGAACATCAAGGAAGAATTGCTTAAAAACAACATCTTGTCTCGGAAGCTGGAATATTTTGGTCAAATAAAGCGCCAAGGCTGACTGGAAAAATAATAATAGCAGAAGGCTTGGTACCAGGAAGGAGGGGCAGGAGCTGACCAACACGAAGATGGGCACACTTTGTAAGTGATTCCTTGAATATGAAAGTACACGAGGACATGAGGACGGGCACAGGATGTATGTGATTCTTTGATTAAGAAAGAACACGGGGCGGAAGAGCTGACGAGAGACCAAGTTTCTTTCAGGTAGACCGTGATGAGAGCGACGTTCTGCAAAGAACCTGCTTCATGATGGTGACTGATGTTTCTTCGCTTAGCTGAAGCGGGCTGCATAGTCTCGAGGAATGGTGTCCGCCTCGAATGCTAGAGGTTTCGGGTTTTATTCCCGGTAAGGGCTGGGATTTTTTCACGTGGACTTTGACTTCTAGTAATTCTCCCTGGTCTCTGGGTAGTGAGATCGGACGCCCGTGTGCATTCTTGCGCACATAAAAAAAAATTCCCTTGGCAGTTGGAAATAAAAAATAGCAGACTAACGGCGCTGCCCGGGGAAAATTGTAAGTAAAAAATCTACCCAAATTTTTTCAGGATCCTCGACGGTGCTACAGAGCTTGTGCACTGTGCTGAGCTCCTTCGGACTTACACTTGAGTTAGAAGAAGAACGGATCCCTTATGGGTTACTGCCTGTGTACCATGATGTTGATCTGTTGTTCAAAACCCTAAACCTCAAACCTCTTCACTGAGCTGGTGAACGCTCGCTGAGAGAGAGAGAGAGAGAGAGAGAGAGAGAGAGAGAGAGAGAGAGAGAGAGAGAGAGAGAGAGAGAGAGAGAGAGAGAGAGAGGGAGAGAGAGAGAGAGTAACAATGAATACAACTCTGTAACTACGGTCGGTCGGCTCTGTGGCTAAGTAGATGCAAAAGCTTCGTAATGCCGGGTTGCCAAACAATTTCTCGACACACCTACCCTTAAAGCGGTTTGAATACTTAACGAAAAAAAGTGCACATTTAATGTTTAGTTGTCTTTAATGCGATAAATGTAACAGTTTGGATGAATTTTTCAATATTTCCTTTATGTATATGAGAAGTTTAGTTGATTTTACCCTCAAATCACTAGACCCAGAAAGTTTGCCCCTGTATCTGTTTAAAAAAAAGAAAGAATGTAAGCGTAGATTAGGAATGCACTCAAGCCGCGACAATAGCATTGTCATCTGAAAACACCTGCATCCATAACTCTCACTGGCTTCCTTCAGGGTATTTCTGTTTTAAACCGCTGTCTTCGCTGATCTCAAGCAGATTTTGAGAATACCTTGATTATTGCCGCGGTACCCCTGGTAAACGCTCGCGACACCCCTGGCATACGCTCACGGCATCCCTGGCATACGCTCGCGGCATACCTGGCATACGCTCGCGGCATCCCTGGCATACGCTCGCGGCACACCTGGCATACGCTCGTGGCATACCTGGCATACGCTCGCGGCATCCCTGGCATACGTTCGCGGCATCCCTGGCATACGCTCGCGGCATACCTGTGTCGCATGACAGCATCCACACATCTGCCGCAGTAGGAAGGTCCACAGGCTGAACACCCCCAAACTCGTCATCGTAACTATGTATTAGTATAGGCCAAGCATAGTTAGATAGTTCGTTCGTTGTGGGGGAGTCCTGATAGGAAAAATCTCTATAAAACCCTTTGATAATGACTCTTTTAGGCTTTGAGTGTCGAATTACATGTTAGGACACATTTTCTACGCCTATTCTAAATAAATTGTCTGACCACTGCACTGCATTAGTGAGCGGGATTCGTACGCTAACTGCTGTAGTTAGGGGACGTGTTTGTGTGTGCGTCACTTCTCTACAGTTCCGGTCTTGGAGGCAGGCGTTTTTTTCCTTGTGTCTCGCCAATTGACCGTTATAAAGACAAGATTCCTTATTCTCTTTTTTATTTATCATGGGTGAGTTTTCATAGGGACTTTTAATTGAATATTTGCGTTCATAGTGTCTGTGATGTAGGTAAGTAAGGTCAGCAGCTGGATAATGAGAATCTGTTTGCCTACGATTCTTGCGAAGGAAGACGGCGAAAGGAGCTCCGGATCGGAATGCACTTTCGGCTGACATTTCTCGCAGAATGCTTCGAAATGGCCTTTTAAACCTCTTCAAATCAATCAATTTACATATCTGGAGTGGGTTTGTAGTATTGATAACTTTGTATTATTAGTTATTTGCTGTTATTCGGTATCAGAACTTGGTAAATCGCTGAATTGTTGTGAATGACAAGAAGCTTCTGGGCAGGCATGACGTCATGTCCGCTGTTGCTAGGTGATTTAGTAACCACAACAAGCTTCGACTGTCGTATTGTTTTCAGAACATATTTCAGTCGGTCTTGGTTTTGACTTCATCGCCGATCCCTTATTTTCTACGTTAGAAGGAAGGGTAGCAGAAAAATAATAATGGGGGATCTGTCTAACCTTTGCTACAGAACTGAATCCAGGAACTAATCGAGTTAATGAGATCTAGTGCTCACTCTAGGAAACAAAAAGGATTCTAAGATAGAGGTAACCAACCTTCATGGTTTGGAATAACCTTAAATATATCTGAGCATTTGGAGGAAGTAAGGACCTTGATTAAATGGGTGCTTTGAGTACGGTTCGCTCATGTCTGTTGCTTTACGTTTTTCAGGATTTCTGAAGATCCAACAAGTGTCCGTGTATGATAGTGTGGTCCCAACTGCCACGATCCAGTAAGCGATTTACGTATGCTAAATTGCTGTGCTGAATGTGCGGACGACGCTTGAGCCGAAGTCTTTCGATAGTGAGTTGATTATCTTAGATCAACACCTGTAGCTGATTCGTTCCGGTGAAGTGAGTTGACGATCCTTGATCAATGCCAGAAGCTGATTCGTTCATGTAAGGTCGTACTAGGAAGTACGGCAGTGAGAATTTCCTTTCCGGCATCCGGAGAAGCTGATTCGTTCCTGTGGAGCCGAGCAGTAAAGTACGGTGGCAGGTAACTCCATTCTGACACCTTGAGGAGCTACGAGATCTGATCAGATAAGTGAAGTGGTGGACTTAAGATAACTCAACTCCAAATGTGCCTTCATGGTCAAGTCTTCTCCTCCGCCGTGATGAACCTGAAAGTCTATAGGTCTATTTAGAAGAACTCTTTCTCTTGTGTTAGATTTTCAAAGTTTTGATCGTTCCTTTTAATTCTTCACGATTCTTTTCATTAACTTTGTTATAGTAAATTAATTACAACCGTGTTATAGTTCATCAATCTTCTAGTTGGTAGAAAAGTTTCGTGTTACTGAATTTCATTGTCTTATTCAGAGAGGCAGTGTTGTCTTGTCAAATTCGCTGTTGATTATTTGTTCGACTGGACTTGTTTTGTTCCAGTCTGGGGGCAATCTGTGGTGAGGACGTCTGGCCGAGAGGTACCCAAGTGTTCATAATAACCCTGTGGAGTCAGAGCTCGTGTCACCTCATCCCTGAGACAGGTTGAATGGAAAGTTTGAACCGAGGGTTAGGCCTCTAGACAAACGATAGCCACCATTCAAAACTCTCCTGTCTCAGAGCACCTGATGGATTTGTGAAAATATCCTGTAAGTAAGGTGCGCGACAAAACTGCCATACGACAACCTGGCATACGCTCACGGCATACCTGGCATACGCTCACGGCATCCCTGGCATACGCTCGCGGCACCCCTGGCATACGCTCACGGCATACCTGGCATACGCTCGCGGCACCCCTGGCATACGGTCGCGGCACCCCTGGGTGCTGCGTCACCCAGTCTGAGAACCGGTGCACTATACAACATCAAAATTGAAAGCTACAGCTACCATGCGGGTAATGGAACCTACACGCCAGCTTGTGTTATTCGATCTATGCCTGGTTAATATATCGTCGGCTCTATGGCTAAGTCGATGCGAACGCTTCGTAATACCGGGATGCCGGGTTCAATCCCAGCTGCGGGCCATGCGCCTTGCGTTGGTTTCGACAGTGGTATCAAGAAAGCTGACCGTCCAGAAAGCAATGGCAAACTACTGGACGTAGATTTGCCTAGAAAAACCACACAACAGTGGTTGGTTCTGCAACGTCCTGTAAAATATACGCAAATAACCTAACCTGGTTAATATAGATTCATATAGTGACATTTCAATGGTCTTAGACGAAATCTGACTGCCATAGTTGTAGATTCAAGCTGTAAGATAGGCATGGCTGATGAAGACACCTCTTTCTAGGGTGCCTAGTTGGTCATGCATCTTTTTACACGCGGCTCTTTAGCGAGGCGTTGTCGTCATGTGGAGGTGGGAGGTTCGATTCCCGGCATGGCACGGTAGTGATAGTTTTCCGATTTTTATG
The DNA here is from genome assembly GCA_905116865.2 of Candidula unifasciata. Lineage (NCBI taxonomy): Eukaryota > Metazoa > Mollusca > Gastropoda > Stylommatophora > Geomitridae > Candidula > Candidula unifasciata. The sequence continues at coordinate 7,375 of CAJHNH020002702.1, read as the reverse complement.
TTGTCTAGTGTGTCTTTCTACTTCTTTCTATGAGGGCTGATCAATACATTGCCTGTTTTTTATATACAAAGTTTCTACGGCGTCCAGCTTTATCGTATCTGTTTGGAAGTGATACCTGTTTGGATCTGAAGGTGTTCAAACGATAACACACTGGAAGTAAAAGAACAATAATAGCAACTGGGGAAAGAATGGGTCAATATATAAAATGGCCTAGCATTGCACGCAACTAGAAGCCCTGAAGAGGCCTCCCGCGATGTTGATGTGATCAAAGGAGACGCACCCAAATGCTGTCACGACCTGCAACGAAGTCGTCTATCGGCGAGCCAAAAAGCGAGCCGATCGAAGATGTGAATTTTCCACCCTCATAGGCGTGTGATATATGGTGCTAGACCTATAAGTTATAGAGCAATTAGCATTCGGTGGCTAGCGCGGTTAACATAACGCTTGGCGCTTTTATCTCTTAAGGTTCCAGCTGGTACCCATTTCAGACTGGGTCGACCTGGGAGCCACGATCATTTTTGTGTTAAAGAACCGTTAAATAACACAGGAATAAAAGAAAAAATGGCGTAAAAATATTCTCACGTTAGATGGAGGAACGGATAGAATAAAAACCTACGATTGGGGGTGGGGGTGGCGTGGGGGAATCAGATACTGCAACATTAAACACTCATTCTGAAACATAAAAAGTAACCTAAATCTATCAAAGCAAATTAGGAAAAGTATTTATAAAAGGTATTATATTCCCAGTGTCAAACAAGGACCCTTGTAACAATCAAGGAGGGTGAAAGCCTAATAACAGAGATGCGATGTCTTAGAAGAACGGCCATCGCCATAGAAACAACTGAAACAAAAGTGAAGGAATTAGAAAAAAGACAGTGATACATATGGTCAAACAATTACTATGAGAACATCGGATCAAATGGTGTGATCATCTGGTAACAAATACCCTGGAATTGCTTACAAGAGTCTCATTGTAGACATAAAGTAACTGAAATAAGTGGATAATAAACGAAGAAAAACGATAGAACGTCGCCATCATGAAATATCTTAGGGACTTATAAACATAATGCACTAAAATAACGATATAAAATATATTTGTATCTTCTCCAAAACTAGACGCAGTAGAACATATGAGAGGTGGAGAGTTAAAACTATTAAAACTGTTTAAAAATTTTTTATTGTTGTTGTTGTTGATGGTGACGATGTTATTATTATTATTTTGAATTATATGTCTATTACATAATAAAGGCAACATATGTCAAATTAAAAGATGTAGCCGTCCAGTCTTCGTCTCTATAACACTATAAAGTGTTGTTCACTGCATTTTTCTGCCATTTCGTTAACATGTCTGACTCGCCTGCCCTCAACTTCTGCTCCCCTGATTATGTTGCTGCACTTCCGCCAGGGGAGGCCACAAGTCTTCCAACTTACTTGCGTGCAATAACTGCAACAGCCATTCACGCAAGCGAACGTATTCAATAATGCTGGTTGACATTGGACAAGGGCGTTGCAATTCGCTTTTTCCCTTGGGGTGGGTGTTTTCTGACATCTAACCGCCTCATTTAGGAGTAGTCTGAATTCCCTCTAAAGATATTCTTCTACTGTTATCATCACGGGTTAGGGGCGAATAAAGGTGAGGGCTGGAGTGCGATTAAGTAAGCGAATGTGTAAAGAAGGGAGTGTAGGAGAATAACTAATTCAATAAATGAGTGCGTGAAATTTTAAAGAACTGACGAATGGGGGAGTGTGAATAAATCAATGAGTGAGCGTTTGTGTGAATGCACGAATGAGTGAGTGAGAAAGTAGGTGTAAGAGAAAGTAATGAATTAGTGTGTCAATAAAAAATACGCGAGTGAATGCGTGAGTATATGAGTGAGTGTATGGATGCATGACTGATGGATCTGCATTTAAAGCTACCATTAAAGCAGGTTACGGAATCTTCATAAGTTATCCCGATTGATCTGCTGAAGAGTTTTTTGATGCATACGGGGAATTCTGTTCAAATTATGAAGCAGAAATAACTGCACTGGAAACAGCAGTATACCACCTAAAGACTGTATTGGATGTGTACCCTTCAAATATTGTCATCTTCACAGATTCAATGTCTGCCCTTCAAACTCTGGAGGGCAGTGAACGCTGCAGAACTGACATAGCCAAGATAATCCTGGATGCTGATTAGCTTATTACCTCATACAACATCAGAATAGTGATGCAGTTGATTCCAGGCCACTCCGGCACACCAGGTAATGACAGAGCTGACAGACTGGCAAAGAAAGAAGCAACACAAGAACAACCACCTACAGCGACAACCCTACAGACAGCAAAAACACTTATAAAAGCTATAAACAAAGAGACATGGTTGAACAGATGGGCCTCTCTTTGAGTGCCCAAAACTCAGCGAGACTAGAAGAACGCTACTCCCTCCGAGACCAGACAAGTGGAACACCTTGTACGGAGGAAAAGAACAGCTTGTGAAAACATGCAAATTCCACTACATGGCATTGGGCCAAAGGGCGAAAACTCATGCGCCGCTGCTGGATCAATAACAACAACAATGGATGCATGAAGATGTAAACAAGTGAGTATGAGTGAACGAGTGAGTTTGGGAGTAGGTGAGTGAGTGAATGTATGGATGAATGAATAAGTAAGCGATGTCTAAGGGTGTGAATAAGTGAATGAATGAGTGTATTTAGCAGTGATTTAAAATACAAGTGAATGTGTGTGTGTGTTTGAATTAACGAATGTGTAAGTGAAAAAATAAGCGAACTTGCTATATTAAACGCAGTTACTGGATTATAATTGAAGCCTGTGATTTAGTAAAAGAACGAGTGAGTGAGTGAGTGAGTGAGTGAGTGAGTGAGTGAGTGAGTGAGTGAGTGAGTGAGTGAGTGAGTGAGTGAGTGAGTGAGTGAGTGAGTGAGTGAGTGAGTGAGTGAGTGAGTGAGTGAGTGAGTGAGTGAGTGAGTGAGTGAGTTAGTGAGTGAGTCAGCATTTTTGGGAATTTCCGCTTACAAACCTTTATATACAGCCATTTAGAACAAACAGAATATGCATATAACAAGGGGAAGACCAGGTGAAAATATGGAATGACTTAACGGAGAGCATTAGAGAAATAAAAAGAAACATACAAACCGTATTGGAAAGAACAGGCACGAGATTTATAAATCACAGCCAACACTTTGTTGAGCTTTGTGTAAAAAGGGGATGTTGACTAGGAGAAGAGAAAGGGGGTAAAGAGGAGAATAAAAAGACGACGACCACGAGGACAAAGAATACGAAGAAGAAGAAGAAAAAGAAAAAGAAGAAGATGAAAAAGAGTAGAAGGAAAAGAAGGAGAGAAAAAAGAAGGGGAGGAGGAAAAGAAGAAGACGAAGACGATGATGGCGACAACAACTAAGACAACGACGACGACGAAGAAGAAGGAAAAGAAGAAGAAGAAAAAAAAGAAGAAGAGGAGGAGGAGGAGGAGGAGGAGGAAGAAGAAAAAGAAGAAGAGGAAGAAGAAGAAGAAGAAGAAGAAGAAGAAGAAGAAGAAGAAAAAAAAAAAGAATAAAAAAAAAAAAAGAAGAAGAAGAAGAAAGAAGAAAAAATACCCCTCACCCTTCCGCCAACACCCCGCCCCCCCCCCCCAAAAAAAAAAGCAAGAACGTCTTGAACAATAAAACAACAATGAATCAACTGGCACTTACGTTCTGTGCAAGAGGCTCCAATATAACCGTCTCTACAGCCATTGGTGCAAGCACCGGTAATACCGTTACAGAGTTCACTAGGATCTGCACAGGAACACTCGCTGGCACAGTCCGGACCGAACGTATAATGGGCACAGACTGGAATGAATATTTTTACTTTAAAAAAATCATTGGTAGGATAAACATATTGACATAAAAATTCGTTTACACACTTCATCATCGCGATTATCATCATCAACTTCCTTATCATCGACATCATCATCATTGTCATCGTCATCATCGACATCATCATTATCGACATCCTCATCGACATCCTCATCAGCATCAGCATCATCACCATCACCAACATCATCACCATCCACATCATCATCGACATCATTATTATCATCGTCGCCCTCATCATCAACATCATCATCGTCAACTTCATCATCATCAACATCATCGACATCATCATCGACATTATCATCATCGTCGTCATCAGCATCAACATCATCATCGTCAACTTCATCATTATTATCAACATTATTTTCATCGACATCATTATCGTCATCGACATCATTATCGTTATCATCGTTATCATCATCATAGTCGTCTTCATCATCATCGTCATTAGCATTATCGTCATTGACATCATCATCATCAACATCATCATCATCGTCAACTTTGTCATTAACAACATTATTATCATCACCATCTTCATAAACATCATCATCGTAAACTTAATCATCATCGACATCATCATCATTGACATCATCATTATCGTCATCATCATCATCGTCTCCATCATCATCGTCATTAGCATTGTCGTCATCATCATCATCGAAATCATCATCATCATCGTCTTCATCATCATCGTTATTAGCATTATCGTCATCATCATCTTTGCGTCGTTGTCATCATTATTATCATCATCATCGTCATTATCGACATCATCATCGTCGTCATCACCATTATTATCATCATCATCGTAGTCATCATCATCACCATCATCATCGTCGTCATTATCATCCTCGTCCTCATCATCGTCATCATCATCGTCATCATCATCATTATTATCATCGTTATCATTATCGTCATCATCATCGTCATTATCCTTTGGTGCCATGTAACGTCACGTGAGCAGTACTCATCGAGACAGAGGAAAGTCATAAACTGATGAGATAGAACAGTTACAGACAGACAGTCGGTGTATTTGCCACATGTCAGGTAAAAAATCGGCTCCAGCCCTTGATAACAGCTGGCGAGATTGATGGATGGAGAACAAGAGGAAGGCACGGATATAAATTCTCGGATGGCTTAGCTATATGGATGGTGCGAGACAAGATCATTGGCCTGATCTATGATTGTGGTGTTCGTGGGAGATGGTGAAACATGACAGCTGATAGACCGACAGACAGACAGACAGACAGACAGACAGACAAACAAAAACAGACACTGGAACAGAACGTGATCTAAAAACAGAGCTCCTCCCGAGAATTATTACTTTGTGTGTGTGCTCACCCGTGTGAATGTGTGTGTGTGTGTGTGTGTGCTCACCCGTGTGAATGTGTGTGTGTGTGTGCTCACCCGTGTGTGAATGTGTGTGTGTGTGTGTGTGTGTGTGTGTGTGCTCACCCGTGTGAGTGTGTGTGTGTGTGTGTGCTTACCCATATGTTCGTGTGAGTGCTCGCGCGTGTGTGTGTGTGTGTGTGTGTGTGCGCGCGCGCGCAATTGTGTGTATGTGAGTGAATTCGAGGACACACAGAAGACGGTGATCTGGTTGATGCGGCAGGGAATCATAGACATTGACTGATGTTTATGTCTTAGCACAAGATCAATGAAGGCTTCATGACACGTAGCCTGTGTTTTCTAAATTTATGTATCTGTGTGTCTGGAGAGACGTTTTTTTTAAAAATATATTTTTTTTTAATACAAGCTCTTTGGGCTCTTTAAACAAGAGGATGGAGGAGGGGAACAGGGAAACTGGAACGGGGTTGTTGTTTCGTTGTCTGTAAAAGCAAGCTATTGGGAGCCGCCGTGGTGTAGCGGCTAGACGCCTAACTGCGGATCTGAAAGTCGTGGGTTCGGGTCCTGAAGGAGCCAGACTAAAAAACTGATGTTGACGCCTAGCCTGAGATGGGTACCAGGCAAAGTCCTGGGAAGTCAAGGCGGTTGGCGTGATGTTGACCATATCATTCACCGAATGCCAACCCCATCGTCATGCTTGATGTTATCTGATATTGATATCATCATTCGTCAGTGGGTTCTGGGGATGCATTACGGAGAACAAAGAATAGACCAACTGCCGCCAAACAAGCATGTCGTAGAAGGCAACTAATTAGAGGTTTTTCATTTGAAGTTACTGTACAATTGAGGCAAATCTGGAAATCCAACAATTACTGCAGAGGAACAAAACTTCGACTCTACAAGAGCATCATTTTGCCAGTTCTTCTTTATGGAGCGGAATGCTGGAGAATGACCAAAAAGGATGCAGACAAGCTGTCCACCTTCCACCACACATGTCTACGTAGAATTATCAACATTTTCTGGCCAGATACAATCTCAAACCACTAAACTACTTCAAGCCACAAAACCAAGAAAACTTTAGAACAGGTATGAATAACCAAGGGAAGATGGAAATGGCTTGGCCATGTTATTGAGAAGACTTCTGATATACACCGCCAAAACAGCTCTCACATGGACACCAGTTGGAAAGAGAAAAACAGGGGCGCCCAAAAAAAAACATGGATGGAGACGAACGATGGAAAGTGACCTGAGTGCGGAATCTTTGAAATGGAAAACTGCACTGAAGATTGCACAGGACAGGAAAGCATGGAAAGTCCTCTCTGAAGCCTCATGTGCCACTAGGCATAACGAGAAAACTGATGATGATGATGATGATGTTCTTAATAATTAATTAAATAGCTACTAAATAGCTAGAAAGACAACCTATTGTTGTTGCATTCTTCTACAGCAGGATACTGCAAAAATCTGCTCAGTGTGTCTGAATTATTATTCTATCTTCTGTTGTCTCAAATTGCCTTTTTGTGTAACTAATTCAGATGTAATTATTTAATACAGTAAAGTACCATTTGAATTATTTAAAAATCAAGTAAGAACGTAAAAACGTAAAACTCTTATTCCGTAGACCATGAGTAGAATGCTCAATAGATTTGTGGATTGGATTCTTTCTCTGTCGGGGAGAAGGGACACGGCGGGGGAAGAGAGAGAGAGAGAGAGAGAGAGAGAGAGAGAGAGAGAGAGAGAGAGAGAAGAGAGAGAGAGAGAGAAGAGAGAGGAAAGGAGAGGAGGAGAGAGGAGAAGAGAGAGAGAGAGAGAGAGAGAGGGGGGGGGGGGGAGCAAAAATAACACGCTAACTTACAGAGTCTGTATTGACAGCACTAGCCATACTGACTTAGATCTTCATGCTCAAGAGATCCCCCACCCCCTTTTTCCCCACCACCCCGATATGGCCCTAAAATGTTCTATATACAGACAGTAAAGACAATGTGAGTAAAAACTGTTTGCGGCATGTTAGTTGTGTATCCTGTGCAGGACGTTGCAAAAGCAACTAGGTTTTGCTAAGAAACATTCAAGTTCAGTAGGTCTGCCACTGCCACTGCTACTTCCACAAGCAAAACACAGGTTTCACAAAGTGCCACCCTGCAGATACGTCACCCAGGAAAAAATCCGGAAACCCCTTTAGG
>CAJHNH020002701.1:95000-97733 GCA_905116865.2 Candidula unifasciata | reverse complement strand
GGCAACCTAGGTATCTGGCACTGTGGTTCCCACTGCAGTTAACGCATCTCCTGTTAGGGTTCCTACTCCTTATATTGAGTGTCCTCCCTGGCCTTGACGCAGTCCTTTTGCCCAGTGTTTGCCCCCACAAAAATTTGCATGATGGCTCCTTGGCTCGACAGTCTCTCCTGCTGTGAAAGAAAACGCCAGCATTTTTCACAATGTGGCAGAGATGGGACAAAACAGCTCACAGTATTTTATCTTACCTTGATACATTACCTTTTCAGGGACTCTTGTGCCTCCACATCTGACCTTGAGTACAGTGGTCAGTTTGCCCTCAGTGGTGCTCAGCCTGGACACCTCCCTAAACTCTACACTCGGGTTCTCCTTCTTCAGTTCCTCAGCGGTCCTCTCCTCATCCTCAGCCAGAGGCACTCCTTTCACCACCACTGTCACCCCCGGTCGGTTGATGTCCACAAAGATCCTAATATCATGGGGAAGGTCCAAAGCAGTCCCTTCTTTGGTCTGCCGAGACACATGGGACAGGAGAATAAATACCCCTAGTGAATTTCAGGGGCCGTAACTGGAGGGTTTTTGATAAAACTGTGGGGCAGTACAATCCCCTAGGATTTTGGATGAAACTATGTTGGAAGTTCAGTCCTCTAGCTGTTAAAGTGCCCCAAGTGAAAATAAAGCGATTTTCGAGAGACTTGTGTGGCTTAGAAACTAATGTAAATAACGTAGGTAATGGGCTCTTTTCTACGCCTTTTATGCGTACTGGGCTTGTAAGACCAGACGTAATTTTTTTTATAGACCAATCGATAATGGGTGGGTGATGTGGTCAGCTTTACGCCGACCCCCTTTACTTCCTATTACTATACCTAGTACCCATTCAATGTTTAGTCGACCTAACAGCCAAGATCATTTGTGAAGAAAAAAAAAGTCCGTCTCCATCAGGACCTGAACCCACGACCTTCTGATCCACAAGCGAACGTCTAGCCGCTACACCACGGAGGCTACCAGAGATTAATGTGCACTAGTGCTTGAAGTATTTTTGATTGTGTGTGTACTGACCGGCTGAGGAAAAGGCTTTTCTCACATCTTTCGGAGAAAACAAAGTGAAAGTTAAGGTCGCGAGGATCCACTTCACTTTATCATCGGCGACTGGTTTGCCTATTAGCTAGCCGGTAGACGACTTCATCTTTCGTCGGGATTGTATTAAAGGTTGTCTCGTTGATCGCATCCAAATTACAGGAGCCCCGTTCAGGGCTTTTGGGGGCGTGCAATGCTGAGCTATTTTATATGGCACACATAACCTAGTCACAGTTATAACCTAAAGCTTACCCTTCAGGTAATCTGGTTATACTGGCCACCTCAACTGCTTCCATCTCCTTCACCCCACCCTAACCGAAAAAAAAAAAAAAAGCAATACATCAGACAGATATGTTGTATTCTTGACTTTTAATGCCTTTTGTCAATCGCATGTACAGTTAACAATTTTATTACATGATATGTACAATAAGCAACAATCATAAACGCTTGAAGGTTAAACATTGCACAAGTAATCACATTTTCATGGGAAAAACTTCAACAACATCACGTGACTGTGTTAGTCTTATTAGTGACAGTGATAGAGGTGATAGATTGATTTCGGTGGTGATGAAAGTGATGATGATGATGATGATGATGATAATGATGGTGATTATGATGATGTTGATGATTATCGATGGTAATGATGATAATGATGATGATCATGGTCTTGATGATGATGATGTGGTGGCGATAATGATAATGATGTTAGTGGTAGAGGTAATGGTTTTGCTGATACTGATGATTATTACGACACTGGTAATTAAGGTTATTCCGGTAGTGATGATGACTACGATTTATTTTAGGTATAATGATAGTCACTGCTTCCCTCCAGAAATGTTTTCCGTTAAATGAACACCCCAAGAAGAGAATCAAACAGGAGTCAATCTCGGAAACCTCATTCAGCCTTATGACAGATTTATATTAGGGCATTCCTGCAGTTCAAATAACACTCCTGAAAAGCTAGAGCTGCTTTTGGAAGGATGAGGAAAATCTGGAAATCCAACAGTTACTGCAGATGAACGAAACTCCGACTCTACAAGAGCATCATTTTGCCATTTCTTCTTTATGGAGGGGAATGCTAGAATGACCAAAAAGGATACACACAAGCTATCCACGTTTCACCACACATGTCTACGTAGAATTATCAAAATTTTCTGGCCAGATATAATCTCAAACACTAAACTACTTAAATTCACAACCAAAAAACTCTACACAGTACGATAACCAAGAGAAGATTGAAATGGCCTATCCACGTTATGAAAAAAAATCCTAATATACCTGCCCAAACAGCTCTCACATGGATACCAGAGAGAAAGAGAACAAAAAGGGCGCGGAAAAACAATATGGAGACGAGGGATGGAAAGTGACCTGAGTGCGGCATCTCTGACATGGACAACTGCACTGAAGTACAGGACAGGAAGACTCATGTGCCACTAGGCGTAGGGAGAATTGATGATAATGATGATTCCTGCAGTTACACTGTAACCTGTAGTCCAAGTGGGAGGTGCAATGTATGTGGTATGTAGGTGAGGGACATCATTAAGTAATGTTGGTGGTTATTATCGTGATGATGATGATGGTGATGTTGGTGATGATGATAATGACGATGTTGATGATAGTGGTGTTGGTAGTAGTTATTAAAAAATGAAGATGATGGTGGTA
>CAJHNH020002701.1:77500-90000 GCA_905116865.2 Candidula unifasciata | reverse complement strand
CACCCTTTTCCACTCTTTTTGGCGTATTGTGTAGGGTTTAGCTTTAGACGACAGATTAACATCACGGCATAAAGGTAGTAACCCATAAGTGATTCGTTCTACTTCTGACTCAAGCCGGAGTACGAAAATCTCAGCGCAGTGCACGAACTCCGCAGCACCGGCGAAGATCCTGAAATACTTTGGATAGCTTTTCAACTACAAATTTTAGTTTTAGATCTAGACCTTTTTAGAACTGTCAGTCGGCCCTCGATGGGTGATGTGGTCAGCACCGAGCAAGTCGCCTTTATTTCATAGGACTGTACCTGGTACCAATTTAAGACTTGAGAATATCGTGCACGTCCAGTTTACAGAATCTGGCATATTTGTATGCTGACTGTTGGTTCCTCGCGTCTCGGGCAGGTGCACTCCGACTTTGATGGAAAGACTCCTAATTAGTCGACTCTTGCTAAACGCTTGAGAAAAAAAAAAGAAATGCGTCTACTGTCCTCCCCCCTCCCCCACAAAAGGGCCTCAGGCCCACACAGGAAGTTTTTTAATCATCCTTGAGATGTTGATACTACAGACTGCAGTCCTAAAAAAAAGGGGGGGGGGTGGGGGTGAAACAGTATCTGAAAGTGTGGACAAATAGGACATGATTAGAAACAGAGCGCGTCGGAGATTCATTGCTGTCAACCCTTATTGCCGAGAAGCCACATTTAAACTGAATAATGTTATACTATACACTTCAATTGCATTGGAAAAGCAAAGATAACTAAAATTATTTAGAATATATTTAACGTTACATTATTCGTTGTTCATTTACAGATCATCATCATCACACATCGGAAATAGTCATAAGTGTTCCCATCTCCTCCTGGGTATGTCTCCAAGTGTTTGAGGCTAACAACTCCCATTCTATTCTGGCATGTGTAGCTACGGGTGGTTCCGGTGTGATTGTCCATTTTCCCCCCATTAATTTTACATGAAATAAGCAAGACTAAGCAAATTCGCACAAAACAATATACTATGTAGCCTATATCATACTAACTGGTGAATTTGAATAGCGTAAATTGTTAATAATTAGTACTTAATAAAGTAACGGAAAGAGTAAATAACAGGATCTACCAGCGTTGCTGAAGTACTGCCTAATCAATAGGGTATTGTAAACGCTAGGGTGGGAAACAAGAAAAATAGCCGTTTTCCCAGTGTTGGTTTCCATTCTGTTCAGCACGCACGCAGTTTTGACTAGAATACAACAATGAGCAGATCTGTTTTGTCGCTGGCTACATTACAACGCTGGTCGGGATCATGTAGACGGCCTAAGGTGTCAAATCTAGACAGTGTCTAGGATTTGACTGCTTGACAAAACACACAGCTCAATATTTGTCAACAGGCTATGACCAGCCAGGAGAGAGACAAGCAGGAGACTTGGATGGACACACAAGAGATGCTTATATTCTGTCAAGAAACGATCCAAGTTTTCGTAGGCGGGAAAGATATATGGTTACAGTTTGGAGGAGACAGTTGGAGCCTTCGTAGTGCAAGGACTAGACTCTCGCCTGGGGATGTGAAGGTTTTAGGCTCGAATTCGCATGCAGCCGGATTTTCTTTTTTTACCCTAAACCTGACCTTGGCTATCAGGTTAACTTAGTCGTATTAAATATTCATTTATGAATCGACGTTATGGCACTCGAGACACTCCCATAAGCGATCAGTCCCCATCTTTAGCAGCAAGCGAAGAATTCCAGTTTTGATGGTACAACTAACTTTTTGATTGTACGAGCTACATCCGTCTCGTCCTCCCCTTGAGTGTTGAGCGTCATCTAGATTCTCTGGTAATTCCCCGCAACGCCATTCTCTTCAGACCGTAATGTTCTAGTTGTGTCTCCGTAATATCCACTCTCTCCCAAAAGTCTCTCAACAAAATCTAGCTTGTCATACATCAATTCACCACAAAGTGGTGTAGAAACGACTAGCCAGTCTATCTGCCTGCTCGTTTCCCATCACACAAGCATACCTGGAGAAAATATTCAAAGGACACTAACTACCAGGGACCTCTGAAACAATGCTTGCCACTCTGCAGGGAGCATGTCTGTCTCCACCTTCCTCAACATACTCTGTGAGTCAGTTCCAGTGACGACTTGTGTGTACAGCTGATTCTCAATTCTCAATCGACTCAGTCTTAAATACGTACCAGCTAAGGTTCTGGGAAGTAAAGGCAGCCGGCATGATTTTTCCATGATTGCTCATGCAGGATCTACAAAAATCAAGCTGCATGTGCCCAATGCGCCACTGGCATGAAAAAAATACCGTTCTTCTACTTTGCTGTTGAGACAGTGTGAGTCCAAAATACAAGACGAACATAAACGCACTTATTGTTTTCACTTTATTGGTGGGGAGTTGACAAAGGTGGGTATGAAAAGGACACACTTTTCTTCAGGATTCTGCTGCAGTAAAACTCTGTTGACTTTGAAATTAGTGATCGCGTTAAGAATAGACTCCCTGCCCAAAAGCATAGCGTAAGAGTCGAGTAATTGGATGCTTCCTTCAAAGTCGGAGTACACCTGCCTGAGAGGCAGAGAGCGAAAAGTCTGCATGAAAATGAGTCAGACCTGTGAAACGGATGTACAAGCAACACTCAGGTTGTCCCCCACAATGGAGCCCCGGAACCCACACGAGAATTCGCCAGAATAAAATGTTAACGACCAATAATACTAAACATATACACAGATTATCATGGGGCCGCTATGTTCGTGGGCCGCCCCATCCCCGATCAAGTGCCGAGTGGGTCCATGCGTAAAGACGCCCTTGACATACACACACATATAATATATTCACTGCATATTTATTTGAGCTCCTGTGTTCATTTCCTATTCGCCTTTAGTCTTTTCACACAAGGTTCTCGTCCAGTGTTCATTATTGTTATTATTGTTTTTAATTATTATTATCAGTCATTTTGCTCAGTGCCCTGAGCATCTGAGCCCTTCAGACTCAATGCTAGGTACAATGTTAACTTGGGAGTATGCGGCTTTTCTGCCATCCCCCAGCTTAAACCCGAGACCAGACACGCATGGGTATTGTCACCCGAGGTCCAACGCGTATTCAGCTACGCTGGAACGCTGGGCAAACATCAAATATAAAGGTGAAGACATAAGATGAATAAAACAATCATCGATGCATCACTTTCAAAGTGGGCAATATAACAGTTGAAGTGACAACAGCAGAAGCCAGATTTCTTTAGTATGTTTTGACCAAATGTTGAAAGAAACAGGGCGTGTATATAAGGATAGCAAGGAGTAAATTCATTCAGCGTATTAGGCGTTGCCTAGGACTGGGAGATTTAGGAACTGTATACGTCGTAGAATCTTCAATAACAAGGACTCTCCCTTTCCTTCGCGTTCACTCCGGCGAAATGTTCTGGTGGTTCGTCTACCTCTGGACATTAGTTTTGTTTCAGAACTTTAGTGTTTCGTGCACATCCCTTTTACAGATCTAACTTACTTGTATGCAGATTATTCGTTCCTTGCCTCTCAGGCAAATGCACTTCCTCTTCGAAGCAAGCACCCTATTAGTCGAACCTTATGACTTTGCCCCACCCCCCCCCCCCCCCCCCTTTTACAATTAGGCCCCGGAACCCACACGACGATAAACAAGAAATCAAACCCGGGTGACTAACTTGACCTGCTAGTATTTCCTCAACCAGAATGACCCCATAGGAGTAAAACTGTTTATGTCCATTTAACACCATCTGCCATTAAACTGCCAAATCCTTCTAATTTACCCTCCCTAGCACTCACACAGAAATCACACAAGTAAATTGAATGTCATTCTGACCCAAATTGGCCAGTCCTTCTCATTTTCGTTCAAGATATTTTTCAACACTTCAAAAGTTGTCATCGTGACCTGAGCAGAGATGTTTTGGCGATGTTTAAACAAATACAAATCATTTTCTTCCTTGTCGCCTCGATGACTTTCAAGTATGACCAGCGTTGTTTAGCACTAATTACATTTGAAGTGGTCAGTGGCTACTGCCCAGGCTGGATATTACTAGTGGTCCACCGCCGAGGTTGTCGGAGAGTGTTTGAAAATGATTCCACTACGTCTCTTTACAAGGGGAGCTGCCATGGTGTAGCGGCTAGACCAGCGGTTCTCAACCTGTGGGTCACGACCCTTTTTTTTTGGGAGGGGGGGGGGGTTCTGAAAAGGGGGGGGGGGGTCGGACAACTCTTTCACAGGGGTCGCCAAGACCATCGCAAAACACAAATTCAGTGATATTCAGTGAAGTTTTTTTTTTTTTTTTTTTTTTAGTATCCAGAAGCCATGAGTTGTTAACCCTTAGGCTCGGTATTATGGATATCGCAACCTTTAGGCCTTGATTCCATTGTGTATACCGTAAATCTGGGAGAAATGTGGCTTTTCTACCTACCCTCGGGAGTGAACCCGGACCACAAGGAGTTCATCATCCGGTCACCGCGCTATCCGGTTTAGCTAACTACGCTAGAGAGCCGGGCCAGTGAAGTTATGAAGTAGTAACGACATTAATTGTATGGGTGCGGGACGCCACAACATGAAGAACTGTATTAAAGTGTCGCGGCATTAGGAAGGCTGACAACTATTGGGTTAGACTCTCCGAAGGTCGTGGATTCAAATACAAATGAAATAAAAAAGTGTTCAAAAATGGCCTCTTCCAGTTCGACGCTGCCTGAATAAAGCCATGTGTAAAATGAAAGCGATCGGTTCTAAGTGTGGGTTCCATAACCCCACTAGTGGGTTGGGGGAGGGGGTAGAGAATTGACCCACGGACAAACTTACATTTATATCGGACAAAGCGACTAAACAGAGGCGTTTCCTTCGAAGCTGAAGTGCATTTGATTGATAGGCAAGGAGCCGAAAGTCTGTTACAGAAATAAGCCAGTTTCTGTGAAACGGATGTGAATGCAAAACTCAAGTTCTGGATAGAACTAACACCCAGGAGTCATCGAACAACCAGAACTTTCCACCAGAGTTTACAGCCGTTAAACGGTAAGAAAAAGAAACTGCATTTCATTCTTCTTCTTCTTCTTCTCCTTCTTCTTCTTGTTCTTCTTGTTCTTTTTGTTCTTCTTGTTCTTCTTGTTCTTCTTCTTCTTGTTCTTCTTCTTCTTCTTCTTCTTCTTCTTCTTCTTCTTCTTCTTCTTCTTCTTCTTCTTCTTCTTCTTCTTCTACTTATTTCTCCTCCTCATCCTCCCCCTCCTCTTCTGTCTCCGCCTCCTCCAACAGATTGTTCGTCTCCTTGGTAGGTGGCTAGAATTTTACGACTCTATTTAGCAATACCTAATATAAAGTTAGTCGGTATATATATATATATATATATATATATATATATATATATATATATATATATATATATATATATATATATATATATATATATATATATATATATATATATATATATATATATATATATATATATATATATATATAATGAAATATATATATATATATTATGTTGGTAGGTATTACTTATAGGGTGTTTCACAATTATCTTCACGGTAAATTTGCCTCACACTGACATTATGAACTACGTAACTCTCATGACAGAGTACAAAATGTTCAAAAAATTGATTGAGAAGGGACTTACAGAACACCAGATAGGTAGGTAGGATCGGTAAGTCAAGAATAAATACTGGTAATCTCGTAATCTTAGTTTCAGCTTCATAGCAAACGGGTCACCCCATAGATGCTCCGCTTCTGTGCCAACTAAAAACGCACAGAATGTTTACCACAGTCCTTTGTGGAAAGATTGACAAACTGCTGTCTCAGCATATGCACTACAATACACACGCATTAAAAGCACACGGTAGACATCCGAAGTGCCGACAAAAACAGTCGGACATTAGAGATGCAGTTCATCATCGATGGTAGCAGAGGTAACCAACAGATCAGCAGTTGCACATGCTATCGATAAGAAGAATACTATTCACACCGTGAACTGACCCAGGTTTGCACGAGCTATAGGCACAGTGTTTGTAACCTCTGAAAGACCTCGCCACCAAACTGATACTATGTTTAGCAGAATAGACCTGGTGGTTGACTGGACAGCATTGTCTACTCTTTACACCAACTTCCAAGAAACAGAAGAAAAACAGCAACGAAGAAAACAACTTACCCGCATGACAGTGGATAATGACTTTCTTTGGTTGCTCAAGAACTTGTGTGTTTGGTACTCTCTTTGCTGTGAACGTCCGTCTCGACGATCTCTGAGAGGAAACCGATGTAACCTATGGCAAGGCGAAGAGTGTCCACTTTACTGAGTCTCTTCTCGTATGGTAGTGTTGGTATGTGTGCCCGTAAACCTACGGATACAAACAGAGAAAATATAAACATTGGAAGACGCACGGGTCTCTCTCTCTCTCTCTCTCTCTCTCTCTCTCTCTCTCTCTCTCTCTCTCTCTCTCTCTCTCTCTCTCTCTCTCTCTGTGTGAGGGTGCTTTATTCATAATTCGGTTACAAGAATGATAGATGTATTTATGAAATAAAGTCACAATAAGTCTTGTTTGGAGCTGCGGAAAAAACAAAAACAGGAGCAGTAATCATAGAAAAAGAAGGCAGGTCTTCGATGTGTAACATAAAAATAAATGAGACTAGTCTTAAGCAATAGTTTGTCAAATTAAGAGCCGATAGAAAAAACGTTGATAGCGGTGTTTGGGTTCTTGGCGTTGTTATTAATTCCCAGCAAACTCGTCTTTCACAATTTTGAATTGATGTGAAATACATACTTTGACCTTGGTTAGTAAAGTAATATTCATATAGAGCCAGTTTTGAAATACGGAAGAAGAAATTGATTGAGGTCATGCTTCTCCACGATCTGTGATCCGAGACTACGTGTATCAGTTCGTGTGTTGACACCCCTTCACGCCAAGATAAAAAGCTGCCAAAAATCTTCTCGCACTGTCTTCCTCTGTCTCTCTTTCCCCAGATCTTTCCAGTGGTAATAACATTTTCCGGTTTTCCCTCTTCTAATAACGTGGCCACAAAAGTTTGATTGTCTATATCTGATGTTTGTGATAAGTTGTCTTCGAGCCATCACCTCTTTCAGAACATCAGGGTTGCTCATTTTAGAATTCTACGGATTCTTCTGTAAAACCACATCTCCAGAAACCTCAAAAAATTGTACGGCTTGTTTACTAATTGTCCAAGATTCGCAGCCGAATGTACTGACTATGGACATTGCAAACCGGCTCCATTTTCCGGTAGTGTGTGGTCAATGCTCTTGCTTGCCAGCTGAATTGCCCCGTACTCTAACGCAATGCGCCTTGCGTTGGTTTCGACAGTGGTATCAAGAAAGCGACCGTCCAGAAAGCAATGGCAAACTTCTTCTTCTTCTTCTTCACTTCCTCTTTTACCGCAAATGGCAAACTACTGGATGTAAATTGCTTAGAGAAACCACACAACAGCCAGGGGCTGTTAGGGTTGGTTCTGCAACGTCCTGTAAAGGATACGCAACTACTCTAACAATCACAATCGGATTGACTAGGGGTGGTCAAACGGAATTCCGGACAATTTGTGTAATATTCTGGAAGGGTACGTGAGGATATGTAGGTTATTCATCGCCTGCTATTAATTCCATTAACTTGTATGTCTTAAGGTTCTAACGCTCGACTCGCAAATGGCATTGTTGGCACTGAAATAAACTGCACATTTACGCATAGTGTTATATGAAAGCTGCATTGATAAAATATCTTTTTTTGGTATATAGCAGTTCCATTTCGGACTTTGAAAACAATATTTTCGAAAAATAAGCTACCTGCATATTATCCGCATTTGTAATTGCGATGTTCTTATCTATCTATTCTTGTGTTCTCATCACTCTTTTTTTCTATGGCTGTGAGACATGGTAAACTTATTCGCACTAGAACAAACGGTTAAATAGCTTTCTTATGCGATGCCTCGGAAGAACACTTGGCATTAATTTGAAAAACACAATTAAAAACACTGAGGCAGTGGAAAGAGCAGATATTACAGCAGCTTTCTCAGTGGTCAGTCTACGTGGTTGGGTCACACCTAAAGAATTAGGATGGTGAAATAACTAGTAAAAGTAAAGTAAAGGACCCTTTTCCAAGCCTTTATGCGTATAGGGCATGTAGGGCTAGACCTATATTTTATAGACCAATCGGCACAAGGTAGGTGATGTGGTCAGCATCACGCCGGCCGCCTCCACTTTCCGGGACTGCACCCGGTACCCACTCAAGGCTGGGTCAACCTAGGAGCCAAGGTCAATTTAAAAAAAAGATCCGGCTCCGCCACGGAGCGAACCCACGACCTTCCTATCCGCGGCGAGCGTCTATCTGCTCCGCCACGGTGACTCCCGTGAAGTAACTAAGGATTCCTAAGTGGTACAAAACGGGTGGAAGATTAAGAGGCTGACCTTTACTACGATATAAAGATGCATGTACAGGAAACATAAATAATACAGTTATTGAGATGGATTCATGGAAAGAAAATGTCAAGGACTGTTTTACGTTGAGGATGCAAATCAGGAAGGCAGTAAGAAAAAAGGAATAAATTAGTGCAGAAAAAAGAGAGCCGAGCGTCTGAGAAAAAACACGCTAAATACAAATGATGGCAACAAAGGTTCCGAACTTAGTTGAGCTGAGTGAAAAATTGACATCACAGCACTCGGGGAATACCCAAGCTTGCTCTGTCCTTATCTTCAGCAGCCCGTTTAGGGTTCCAGTACTGACGGTACTGGTCACAATCTGGTTATAGTCCCGTCTTGTCTTTCCTCTAAGTTTAGTGAGCCGCCAAACCCTTTCGTTAGACCTAGGTGCCTCATTATCTTCAGGCTATAATTAATTATATTTCTCAACTGATTCAGTTGCTTGTTTCCTAATAGCCTTGACTACATCTGCCTTGGCATGTATCAATTAACCACCCGGTGGTGCAAATCCAGCCTATCTCAATGTTCATTGCCCACTACGCTGTTATAGCCTGGAGAAAATATCCAAAGTATGCTCCCTATCCGTGACCTTAGCAGTGAAGCTTGCCACTCATCTCGTATCAACCCTGTCTTCACCTTTCTCAGCATGCTTTCAGAGTCTGATACAAGTACGACGTGTTTGTGCTTCTTGTTCTCTAACTATCGTATAGCTGCATTTAAACAAAGGTCTCAAAGTCCCATGCTATGATTGTGGAAGACAACGCGGGCAGGTCTTGCTAGTCATACTCCCCATCGCTATGAAATGTGCCCCATGCCCCCTCATAGCACAGTATGACACTGTCTGGGAAGACGGAAAAGTTCCAGCTAACCAACTGTGATGTACAGCAAACATTAGATCACTTCTCAGTTATTAATGTTTAGTTAAACCTTAAAAAGGCGCTTAAATGTATCAAAGGCAGCAAATGCTGACGTCTTGGAAATAGTTTGCCACCATTAAAGAAAACTCATTGATGTATAAATACAACTGCTAGATTTTGTATTTCAATATTTTAAGCCATGCCATGTTTCCAATTGATGTTCATGGTAAAGATGAGTGTCGTTAGGCTTGTTATAAGCGTAAAGGTTATGTACAATCTTTGTGTCTGTACAATTGACAAAAGTCGTTAGACTTTTTGGTACAGCGTACAGTTTTTAAGACGATACTAGAAAATCGGCGTGTCATATATTGAAAATGAATTTGTGTTAAAACAAAAATTTAATATTGCATTGATAGAAAAAAAAAATATATGCTATGTACTGATATTGTCTTTCTGGTAAATGAAAACAGCTGGTACTGATTCCATGAATGTCGTAACGTGTTACTATGAATGTAATACAGTTTGGACGCTGTGTGATAATACTGTCAATGTAATAATGTTTGGACGCCACGTGATGACAGTATAAAAGTAGTAAATTTTCAAAGCTATGTGATGATACTATAAATGAACTAAATGTGGACGCCACGTGAGGATACTATGAATGTAGTAATGTTTGGAAGATACTATCAATGTAGTAAAGCTTGAACGATATGTAGAGTTACTATGAATGTAGAAAAGTTTGCATCCCTTGTGATAATACTATGGAGACAGTAAAGTTTGGAGACTATGTGGGAGCTATTCTAGACATGGGAAAGATTTAAAAGGGCCTACATCCCCAAGTTTCACACTAGCATACAAGACTGAAACAGTCAATAAATTTCAACATACCTTCAAAAGCATCGTTAATAGACTGCATTCGTTTCCGTTCCCTCATATTGGCCGCTTGTCTCTGCTGAACCTGCTGCTGTTGACACTTTCGCTTTCTCCTCCTTGGCGCCTTCATGCAGGTGTACCCGGGCGGGTAGTCTGGCATGTCCCCGGAACTTGGACTGTGCAGAAGTGTTATAGAGGACGGGGACGGTGGAGAATCTACAGGGGAGTATCCGTAACTAAGCCTAAAACTAGTGTACAAGTAATGAGGGTGAGTTTCGTCGTGCTGATGCAGCTGCTGCTGCAGATCGTGGTAGTAGTGCATGGGATACTGTTGCAGCTCCTGATGGTGCTGGATCTGGGGATGTTGATGATGATGGTGATGATCACTGTGTAGCTGTTGATAAGCAATTCTCTGAGTATCCATTGTCTGGTCACAGTTTCCGTATAATAGACACATTAAAGTAACAAGGTAGTTTTCTTTACAAAATCCTTTCTCATAAAATTAGGCACGTACCATAGTCACTGACGATCAGGTTAAAAAGAAGTGTATTTATTTATTGTCTTAGCATTGTTACGTAATCAGTTTTGTTTATTGGAATACAAGCCTTCAAAAACTTATCATCAGTAGGAAAATATACTTTATCTGTTCCAGTTTATATGAGAAATGCTAATGATATTTAGTCTGTCTTTCTCTGGATAGCTGATAATGAATTGACTGCTAATAACAGAGTAGCTGTTTTAATAGTTTGTTATTACAGAAGCCTGCAGACAGAACAACTCGGATATAAAATACAGAATAGGGTGGCAACCGGATTTCTGCTTCACAACTTCTATAACAATATCGCCTCACGCAGCTGGTAATATATTTATCACACTGATTGCTCACTCCCAGGCGAGTGTAACCACTTCAAACCGTCCCCCACTTGCTGCGATCCTGGTATTTATAGCATTTGAAAGCTAAAGGCGGAACCAGGAGGTGTCGCTACATGTCAATATTTGAGCACGTGCTGGAGAGTACTAGCGACCAATGGCGTGTCTCGCCCCCTAAAAAAGTAGAAAGCTGTCCGTGAAGGCTTCGCATCGATTCTTTAACGGAATCTCCTGTAGGACAACCCCCTTCGTGGGTGGAGTTTCATTAAGGATTTGAATGTAAAATCACACAATGAGGCAAACTATAACGGGTAGAATGAATAAACAATCCTAGTAATATGCATACAATATCAATTTAATGAGCGTAAGTGACAGGTGAAGATTTACATTAATAACAGCCTTCTCTGGTCTGTACTGTATGGTTTGTTCCTTGTCAAAGCCCACTTCTTCTTCTTCTTCTTCTTCTTCTTCTTTTCCCCCGCCCTCTTACCCCTTTCTTCTTCATCATCATCTTCTTCTTCTCCTTCTTCTTCTTCTTCTTCTTCTTCTTCTTCTTCTTCTTCTTCTTCTTCTTCTTCTTCTTCTTCTTCTTCTTCTTCTTCTTCTTCTTCTTCTTCTTCTTCTTCTTCTTCTTCTTCTTCTTCTTCTTCTTCTTCTTCTTTCTTCTTCTTCTTCTTCTTCTCCTCTTCTCTTCCCTTCTTCTTCTTCTTCTTCTTCTTCTTCTTCTTCTCCTACACTTTTTTTAATTATCCTCCTTATTATTATTCTTCTTTCGTCGTCTTCTTCTTCTTCTTCTTCTTCTTCTTCTTCTTCTTCTTCTTCTTCGTCTTCTTCTTCTTCTCCTGCTTTTTTTTATTATTTTTTTCATTATTATTATTTCTTCTTCTTCTTTTTCTTCTGCTTATTCTTCTTCTTTTTTCAACCAAAATTGTTTTCAAAATTACTGCACTGATCTGGCTTATGTAAGGCTAATTTATGTCTAAATATAAAAGTTGTACCCCTTTTAGAGCCAGAACAAAATGGTAAGGCGGGGAGGGGGTGGGGTATGTCTCGAACTTGAGGATTTTTTGTAGACCGGTGGAGGGGCGAAACCAAGTGCGTGTGGTGGGGGGGGGGGGGGGGGGGTACGCCAAACAAAACAAAAACAAAATGTCGATCGTCTTACCGAAGACAACGAGAGAAGATTCTTGACAGTCTTGTTGCATGGCATGGAGGTGTGTCGCCACACGAACTGATACATGCTGCAGGAGATGGTGTATTATGGAGAGGCATGATCACCCACGCAAGTCGGCAAGGCACCTGATGATGATGATGATGAAAGCATTAAAACATCTCCGGTCTTCCCCACTATTGATATGCTCCACAATTGTATTTAGTTTAACAGTTAACGGTGATTTGGTGTCACTTACAGCTTTCGCCATTAGTTTTCTTTGTCCATGATGTTCTCCGTATTCCTCTTTAAAGACTCGATATCAAATGTCCCAGTAATGCACCAGCTT
>CAJHNH020002701.1:0-75000 GCA_905116865.2 Candidula unifasciata | reverse complement strand
CCTGGAGGGAATGTCAAAATACCGGAACCGCGGAAGGCAAAAGCTAGAGACATGATTGCGTCTGAAAATCATGGCTTCAGACAATACCGAAGCTGATTTTCATCAATAACATTTATTGTCCTGTTTTGCCATTACACAATACATGCTGCTCACAGTTTGTTCCGCTAGTCAGTTCATGAATGTCATGAATAAAATCCAGTCCAGCACCATTGGCTTCTTTCATCAACGTTCACCATATGGCTTTCCCTGGACGCTTTCCTAGTACCTAATTATTTCCCATTTCAATGCCCGCTTGGTGATACTCTGTTCGTCTCCTCTCAGTATGTGACCAATATAGCTCCATCTTCTCTTTCTTCTTCTTCTTCTTCTTCTTCTTCTTCTTCTTCTTCGCGTTCGCCGGCTGTAAACTCAGCCGGACAGTTTTGGTTATTCATCCACCTCTCGATTTTGGTCTTGTTCCATAACGGGATCTGTGTGCACATCCGTTTAACAGATCTGGCATATTTGCGTGCAGACTGCTGATTCTTCGCCTCTCAGACATATACACTCAAAGGAAGCCCCCAGGTAGTCGACTCCTACGACATGCTTTTTGAGTTGCAGTGGGTTTATTCTTGTTTCCCCCCACAAAGGGGCCATGGAACCCATATGGGGTCTCTTTCTTCTAACTGTTGACACTAGTGGTTGCCTGAAAACAAATTCTTTTGACATAATGCTCACAAGTTAATCAAGCCTAAAACTGATACAATGAAATGTGTTTGTTGGGTATCAGAGGAGCTGAGTCCGACACATCATTGATCTAGTGGTTACACTACGCTTCCAGTGTTAGACATCGATAGTTTCTGGGATCACTGCTGATTTGTATCCTTTCCATATTACTTCACGTGAGCCTTGACACATGCCTGTGGACCCGACATTCATGGGTTCAGGTCCTGACGGAGCAGGACTTCTTTCAAAAATGCCCATGGCTCTCAGGTCGACACAGCTTTAGATGGGAAATAGGTGAAGTCATAGGAAGTAAAAGGGACCTTGGTGATGTTGACCACATCACCCACCTAGTGCAGATTGATTTATAAAATATAGATGTAGGGCTATACGCCACCTGAAAGCGTGGAAAAGCCTCCTCTACTAAGACTCCACGCTCGATCCCAGCCTGAAAAGCCTACATCGTCCGGGATGATGTTGTCCACAAGGGCTGACTGGGCTAGCATCACATAAGGGTTAATTCAAAGCCGTAAAAAGAATCTTGTACTTTTGCTACTAAATGCAGTTGGAAAATTACATATGCGTTACTTTACATTTGAAATGTGGGCTAAACAACCCACTGAAAGCACACTACTCTAAAAAGGTTCGATCAATCAGTTTGTATCAATCAGCTGGTGGGACAGCTAGCTCTATAAAATACCTAAAAACTCTGTGACATGGCGGGTAAGAGGCGCTATTATAACCGCCTCCCCCCCCCTCCCCTGTTGCTTTGCATGCTTTGTATTTTAGACTAAGACTTTTGGAGCTAAACCACCATAAACCTGCTGTGAGAATGGGGGTGGAGACGGTCACTGCAGCTCTCCGGTGGCTAGAGAACAAGATGCATACACATGTCGTGATTGTAACAGACTCTGAAAGCATGCTGAGAAAGGTGAAGACATGGATGCTTCGAGCAGAGTGGCAAGCTTCACTGCGAAGGTCACGAGCAGTTAGCATACTTTGGATCTTTTCTCTAGGCCATGCCGGCGTGGTGGGTAATGAACAGGCAGTCATAATGTCTGGATCTGCACCACTGTGTGATGAACTGATACATGACAAGGCGGAGGTGGTCAATGCCCTTTAAAAACAAGCAACCTAATTAGTAGCGAAAGAGGATTATTATAGCCTGGGGAGAATGAGGCACCTGGGTGTAACCAGAGGGTCTGGCGGGATTACTACACTCAGAGGAAAGGCAAGACGGACACGTAACCAGATTGTCATCAGTACCATTTGTATTGGAACTCTGCGCTGGGTGCTGAAGATGAGGACAGAGCACGCATGACAAAACTCCGAGTGCTGTGATGCCAATTCTTGACTCAGCTCAACAAACCGGCGGAAGTAAGGGGAAACTACTGCTGTATTTTTTTTTTTTTTTTTCGAGAGGAAATCATGCTTTTGAACCTATCGTATTCGGACACGGCTTGGAGGGGAGTCAACCCACGAACTGATTGATACACGTAGTTGCAAAATGCAGATTGTGGAGAGGCGGGATCGCCCATTTCAGTCGGCTAGACACTTGATAATGATAATATATTTTAATACGTCAAAATCGTTGCATCTCCCAATGTTTTTTTTTTTCTTTCTTTGTCTCTCACTACCTATCTTTTTATTCTCGGCTAATACTCTGGATTTGTTTGTGTCTTTTGTTCTCATCGTAAACACCACCATCATCATGTGCCTTGCCGGTACGTGTATGCTGGTATTTTGCTATCGCATACGATGACCAGAATCACTGATCAGGACATTGTACTTATTTTATCCCCACCCCACCCCACCTGCCATCCATGTGGCCAAACCATTCCGATTATAATTTGAATGTTGTGTCTTTTAATGAGGTAAACACTGCATCTGTCAACATTGTTTCTTATATTTCTCTCACCGTGTCTCCTTTTTGCTCTCTGTATAACCTCTTGTGTGTGTGTGTGCGCGCGCTTTCAACACTAATAGAGCATAGGCTCTCATCTAACTCACGCCAAGCCGTTCCATCTTTAGCTAACGCATGCAGCTCTCCCCGTGTCCTCCCCGTCTTTTTAACTACTCTGTCTAGCTCCCTTTTCAGGCTGTTTTTTTCCCCCTTTGTCTTCCTTCACTTAAATAAAAAGACATTCTAGTTATACTGTTATCAGGTTTTCTCAACGTGTATTCTATCCAACACCAGCGTCTTTTCTTTAACTCTTAGTCCACTGGAAATGTACATCTACTTGTATTTTTGTTCCCAACACACAGGTAAACATACCCAATGTCTTTTTAAAAAAACTTGTACACGAAACAGCAAACTGAAAAAAACTCATATCACAAACGGATACATTAAAAAATGACGAAACGATCAAAGTATGTCAAATATTCACCGAATAGATTTTGAAAGTGCATTTGAGCAACTCCCTGTTCTAATCACCATTACTCCCAAACACGTGTAAGCATTACATCGCTAATGTCGATTTCAGTCGAAGTGATTGGACACATTGTCCTAGCCCTGCGCCTTGTCTGAAACTGGCATTCCCTTGTAACCGTCTATTCATAGCCCGAGCGGATGCATCGGCGAGATAACACAATGGCAGGTAGGAATATTGCATGAAAACAAAATGCAACAAACAATATAAATATTTAAACACATTTACGTTAATGTATAGTAAAAGGTGCTTTTATGAAAAGGCAGAATACAAAGAAAGTAACAAGAAAAATACAGCTCTGTTATATTAGGCAGGATTAAAAGGCAAGGAAAAGACACGTTGCCTAGTTTTTATATTTGAAAACCAAGATAAAAGATAGCCACATGAATAGGCGACAGTGCAGTCACGTGATGGGAGAAAAGACTGTTGGCTGCGAAGAATGTCTCAATATCTACACGCTGGGAGACGAGAGTGCGAACGCCATTTTGAAATCTGAGCAGCAAAACTCAAAGCTTTAATTGCGCGTTCATTACTGTTGAACTTAGATCTCTGGATACTGTGTTCTGGGAATCACCTGCTTGCGGCAGATCATCGTGTCACGTGATTGCAAGGAAAGCTGTCCTGTTTTTCGCGTGCAGTGGTTTAAAATTCTAACAGTGCATGCTCTTGTTCGCTCGTGTAGAAATCTCACATGCCAGGTAGCTTCGAACCCGGAGGTGAAGTGTTTTCTAAGACACCAGCAGGGTATCAGAGGGGTAATTATATAAGCTGGGTGGCTTAGTGGTAGGGTGTCGCCTCTACCTGTGAACGGCAGCAATGTGTAAATGTTGAAGGTGGAGACAGGTATGCTCCGTGCAGAGTGGCATGCATCGATTCAGGGGTCCCAGGTAGTTAGCGTCCTTTGGATGTTTTTTTCTTTTTTTTCCTTGATATACTGTGTGAAGTATGAAGCTGTTAGAAAAATTAAACATTGATGGGAACGATCTACGAATAATAAAGAATATGTTTTGGCAGCAAACAGCAGAAATAAGAATTAACAGCTGTTTGTGTACATTTCAAAGCATAAAGAGGAGCGTACGACAAGGATGTGTGCTGTCCACCTGATTTGTTTTCAATATACAGTGAATTTATAATGAGATCTTTAATCGATATGCCTGGAATTGTGGTTGGTGGGCACAATATAAACAGTTTACGTTATACTGATAACACAGTCTTGATAGCAACAAGTCAGAAATACCTACAGGAAATGATAGACATTGTGGTGTTAGAAAGTGGAAGAATGGGCCTTAGTTTGAATAATGGAAAGACAAAAGTAATGGTGGTATCAAAGAAACGAATTATTCCTAAATGTGTAATAAAAGTCGATGGTGTTATTTTAGGACAAGTACAGACATTTAAGTATCTGGGCACATGGATAACATCAGAAGGATGATACATAACTGAGATAAGAAATAGAATAGGACAGGCAAAAACTGCATTTTATAAAATGAAAAACATCTTGTGCAATATATCCTTGTCATTGAGAGTAAGAAAAAGAATTCTTGCTAGCTATATACATCCAGTTTTAACACATGGCTGTGAATACTCGACAATCGGTAGGCAGGCCAAACAATTTCTTGAGGCCTCAGAGATGTGGTTTTACAGAAGAATGCTTAAAATACCTTGGACAGCCAAAAAGAGCAACCAAGAGGTTTTGAAAAAAGCTGGAGCCTGAAGACAACTAATCACAGACATCAGAAGGAGACAGTTATAATTTTTCGGCCATGTTATGAGAAGAGGGAAAATAGAACATGTTGTGACCACTGGAAAGATCTGTGGAAGGAGGGATAGAGGAAGACAACGAGAGAAGATGATTGACAGTCTTGATGTATGGCATGAAGGTGTGTCGGCACACGAACTGATACATGCGGCAGGAGATCGCAGATTATGGAGGGGGATGATTGCCCACGCCAGTCGGCAAGGCACCTGATGATGATGACGATGATACCGGTGTATTGGGAAATAAACAGTCAGATAGACTGGCTGGTTTTTCACTACTTGGTGATAAATTGTTGCGTCATATAACTAGTGCAGCGAGGAGTGACCAGGGGATCTGACCGATGTTCAACACTCAGGGAAGTGACGAACCGGACATGCAATCAGAACGGTAATAGTACCATCAAAAGGAGAATTCTGCGGTTGCTGCTAAAAATGAGGACATGGCGCTTTTGGGAATACCGTCAGTGCTATAGTGTCAGTTCTTAACTCATAAATCTGTAAATATGCTGCCATGTTTATAACCAGTGTCTGACATTTTGTCTTTGTGGAAGACAACCAATTATTTATAACTGTAGAAATTGCCTAATTTTCTTTTGTTTTTGTTTGTGTGTATGTGTGTGTTAAAGTCCTAAGAAACTCTACATGAAAGATCAGCATTTTTGTATGTAAGTTAACTCTTCCAGTCCCAAGGGAAACATAGTATGTCCCTAGGTTACTATCAAGAAGCCCAATGAACGCAAGCTGGTTTTACATATCCCCTTACTACCCCTTGAATCTCTATTACTAAACCCACGGACTGAGCGAGTTAAACCTCAAATAATGAGTAATAATTTATTTTACATAGGATCTGGAGATACTGAAGACATCTGATACGTATTGGATTTTCTATCTTCTAAGCAGCAGATGTCTAACGAGGTAACATTCGTAGCTGTATAACATTGCATTAAATGTAACAAATGAAATCCTATCACACAATTGTATTTGCTTCTGTCTTCCCCGTCAGTCAGTTTGCGAAATATTTCCTCTATTTCCACAGGTCGCAAGTCTACAAAGACTGAAGAACACTGTCCTCTATTTCCACAGGTCGCAAGTCTACAAAGACTGAAGAACACTGCTTCACAGGATTTGGCAAATCAACCCCACGATTTGTTGGCTGATTCTGTTGTTACTTAGCTTGTTTGTAATTCAGTAATTTGCCTTTGCTTTTGTCATAAAGCTAACTATCTGCTACCGCATCGCCATGAAGTTAATTTGAAACTTTTGAATGTCGTAATTATGAAACTGTAACCCTCCACTCCTTTAGCATTCTACAAAGAAAACAAACTCTACAGTCTATTGAATGGTCGCTTGTTCTTTACATCACGCTGCAGAGCCAACCCCCTCAATTTTTGGATATTTGTGGTTTTTACGAGGTAATTTTAAGCTCAGTAGTTTGCCACTACGTTCTTCTTCTTCTTCTTGTTCTTCTTTTTCTTGTTGTTGTTGTTGTTGTTGTTGTTGTTGTTGTTGTTGTTGTTGTTGTTCTTCTTCTTCTTCTTCTTCTTTTCTTCTTCTTCTTGTTCTTGTTCTTGTTTCTTCTGTTTCTTCTTTTTCTTCTTGTTTCTTCTTCTTCTTCTTCTTCTTTGTTCTTCTTCTTCTTCTTCTTCTTCTTCTTCTTCTTCTTCTTCTTCTTCTTCTTCTTCTTCTTTCTTCTTCTTCTTCTTCTTCTTCTTCTTCTTTTTTTCTTTTTCTTCTTCTTCTTCTTGTTCTTTTTCTTCTTCTTCTTCTTCTTTTTCTTGTTCTTCTTTTCTTCTTCTTCTTTTCTTCTTTTTCTTCTTCTTCTTCTTCTTCTTCTTCTTCTTCTTCTTCTTCTTCTTCTTCTTCTTGTTCTTCTTCTTCTTCTTCTTCTTCTTCTTCTTCTTCTTCTTCTTCTTCTTCTTCTTCTTCTTCTTCTTCTTCTTCTTCTTCTTCTTCTTCCTCTTCTTCTTCCTCCTCCTCTTCCT
This sequence comes from Candidula unifasciata, assembly GCA_905116865.2. Classification (NCBI taxonomy): domain Eukaryota; kingdom Metazoa; phylum Mollusca; class Gastropoda; order Stylommatophora; family Geomitridae; genus Candidula; species Candidula unifasciata. Next base: position 68,129 of record CAJHNH020002701.1, on the reverse strand, counting down.
TCTCCTCCTCCTTTGCGTTCGCACTTTAAAGGGTGGTTGAGACGTTGAGGTGTGGTCTACATCTCGGCTGTGATATCTTTGCTTCTCGGCCTAACACATCTTTGTTCATGAAATTACTTCTTAGTCACCTTTTACAACAAACATGTTGGGACAGCCCCCCCCCCCTCCCCACCCAGTGAGACCACATAAACTACGCTGGGACTGTTAATATACTCATCCCTGCATCTTCAGTACAGTACAGTACATGTTTTAGGTGGCAGTGAGTGTTAGTACACTTGCTTCTGGGCGAAGTGCTTTCGTCACTTCGAGTTGACAGGTTCAAGTTCCTAGCTTTTGGTAACCATAGCTTTCGATTTTTAGGTGGTCTAATGTGTTGTCTTATCTCTCTGTTTCTTTTTGCATATTTGTTAATTATACCTATTTTGTATGCATGTTTAGTTGTTGCCTTTTGGCAAACGTGACTTGCTCCATAAGCTGCATGACACAGCGATATGCTGCCTGCCTCTGAACTCTTACTGGACGGGGAATAGGAACTCTGGGCTAGGTATTAAACAATTTCTCAAATTTTGTTGTACAGATAATAATATGTATTTATTCCATAAAACGAAAGAAAGAAAGAAAGAAAGAAAGAAAGAAAGAAAGAAAGAAAGAAAGAAAGAAAGAAAGAAAGAAAGAAAGAAAGAAAGAAAGAAAGAAAGAAAGAAAGAAGAAAGAAAGAAAGAAAAGAAAAGAAAGAAGAAAAGAAGAAAGAAAGAAAGAAAGAAAGAAAGAAAGAAAGAAAGAAAGAAAGAAAGAAAGAAAGAAAGAAAGAAAGAAAGAAAGAAAGAAAGAAAGAAAGAAAGAAAGAAAGAAAGAAAGAACGTCAGATAACAGGGAAAACCCCTTTGTTTTCAGTATTTATTGCAATCAAGGTGAGAGGGAGGTATAGGGAGAAAGAAACGGACAGACAAAATATGTTGCTAGATGGGTAGTTAAGTGAGTAAGTAGATATGTCTTTAGGTAGACCCAAAAAGAGAGAGTGAGAGAGAGAGAGAGAGAGAGAGAGAGAGAGAGAGAGAGAGAGAGAGAGAGAGAGAGAGAGCGGAAGAGGAGTTGAAAGGAAGAGACGGATCGCAAAATACTGCCGTAAAAATGAGAAAGCTGTCACATCCAATAACAGTTAAAAATGATCACCCCAGAGTGTTGACGTTCTGAATAAACAGTTAAAAGAGTGAAGGTAAATGTCTCACGTGCAGCTTAACCTCACAGCTTTAAATGTGAATGTGATCCGGCTGCAGTCACGGACTGCCGGATCCGATGTCAAATGCAGCGCGTTACGGTGTCAAACGACAATGGCATATGAAAGTTAGTAACCTTCTTTTGTGTTCTCCTATAGCAGTGGCAATTGTATTGGCACCCAGCTCTCCTCGTCACTCCTTTCTTCCTGTTGTCACCTTATGTGGGACTTACTTATCCGTGCGCCTGTATAAATATCCGACAGGGTGCTGCTTATTTTCTCTTAAAATCCTGTGTGATGAATATTGCAGTCATTAAACTCGTGCATGCAGGGCCCGATTTCAACTTGATAAGGAAAAACTAAGATTCGATTGTTCAGAGCACTAGCTGTTAGTGCATTTACATATGGCTGTGAAACGCGGGCCTTAACAGCTGAACTTGAAAGAAAGATGCAAGCATTAGAAATGCGATGTTTCAGAAAAATTCTTGGCATATCATACTGAGACCACATTACACAAGAAGAGGTTCGCCATAAAATTATACAGCACATTAGCAACTATGAACCTATTTTAACTAGAGTGAAAAGACGAAAAATGCAATGGTATGGACATGTAATAAGATCTAACGGCCTCTTGAAAACAATACTGCAGGGCTCAGTAGATGGAAAGAGGAAAAGAGGCAGACCAAGAAAGACCTTGTTACAGAACCCGACTGACTGGATATGCCTCCGGCATGTAACCATGAAGTCCATCGCAACTGACCGCCAGAGGTGGAGAGAGCTGATCAGACAGTCAACAGAAACTAGTAGCCCAACGACACGTAGTGTTACGGGATGTTAATGAGGGCCCAAGTTACATAAATTCATGATGTCTTAAGGTTTAAGATACGTCAGCTAATCTCAGAAAACGAAAACCTATTTTTGTCATCTTACCGTAAGACCAGATGTTAGTATTATACTGTACTGTGTGGAGGTATGGGACTCAAATCCCATGGGGATGGTCAGTGGGACTAGCAAGACCTGCCCATACCGAGAAAAGTCTTCCATAATAATATCGTGGGATTTCATGTACGTTGTTGTCATCATTTGCATTAAATGTGTTTCTTCTCAAACGTGCAGCTGTCATCCTCTCTCGAATCCTGTTTTCCTTAATTATTATTCCCTTCCTGATTTGCCTCTTACGCGCCAAACATTCGATAGCTCTTTGTCTCCACGAATCAACTTCAATACTTGTATCATTCATGTCCGGCTTGTACGCATCTTATATCCTTATAGAGGTCGTCGTTGACATATTCTGCCCATCTGTAATTAATTCATCATAGAGGATGTCCTTATAGACTCTACCATCCTCCATTCTGAAAGTATCACCAAGCCACCAAAGCCTTCGAAGTCTGAACATTGAGAAATCTGTTGCAGTAACTCATGCTTTTAATAACTCAGTGTTTGTGATCTTGTCCTGCCTTAATACCAAATATCCTTTTTAGGCATTGCATGTGAAAGCTATTTATACTTTTCTTTTGGTGCGACTAGGTTGTTGCAAGTTTCACTGCCATAAATTAGAAGGCTGAGAACACAAACCTGAATGACAATAGTTTTTGCTTTAACACAGGCGTCATTATCAGTCGTCCCCCCGTGGGATGCAATTTTTTGTTACTTTGAAGCTCCACCCTGGTTTTTTCCGGGGAGCACTGAATATAGCCGGCCATAAATATGGCCTAGCTAGGTCGACCCAGCCTAAAATGGGTACCAGGATGGGCTGTCCTGGGAAAGTAAAGACAGCCGGCGTAATGCTGACCACATTACCCACAGAGTGCTGATGGTCTGTAAAAATATGGGACGCTCTGCCCATAAGCCTGATGCGCCGAAAGGCGTGAAAAGGGATCTTTACTTTTTTTTTACATAGATATGGCCTAACAGCTGAAAGGGGTTTTTGAGACCTCTCCACGGGTGATCCTTATCTGCATGGTGGCACTGTGTATCCCCGGGTGTTTATCGCGTGTGTGATGTCCTGGTGGGGTACAACTACCTTCCTACCTACCTTCCAACACAGGCGTCCAGTAAGAAAGCCCCAGTATTAGTGGCTATAGACATGTCTGCCAGCCTGGCGGTGATCACGCAGTAGGATTCATTTCTAGGCTTAGGTTATAAAATAAGTGAGCAAATAGGTCTGTGTGCGTCGGTCGCGCATTGGCTCTCCGGTAGAAAACCTTGTCGCTGATCCGAACAGTATTTGGGTTAGTCTCCTTTGATCGCATCAGCACTTTAAGAGTTCTTTTCAGGGCTATTTGGTGGCGAGCAATGTTAAGCCATTTTATATGGCGCACATAACCTAGTCACAATTAAAACAATTATTGGGGGGGGGGGGGGGGCATGCAAGCCAAAAGGAATTTTGTACAGTTACTGACGGTCGTACTTTGTTTAGTGAAAAGCATTATAAACTAATGAACCAGCTTTTGTGAAATGATGTCGGCTATGAACTCTCATGTCAGCTGAACGTCCTAGCTTTAAATCTTAACAAAAGAGATTGCAAAAGATAATGATAAGAGAAGAAATAAAATGGTTTAAAAAAAATTATATGCCAGTTTTATAATACCACTTAAAAATAAACGAACATGGAACGTTGCGGTGATTAGCATTTATCAGCAGAATAACGATTGATTTAATCGGTATAAGGGCGGATTTTTTTTTTCAATACTGACCTTCGTTACAAGGTCGACCCAGCCTAAAATGGATACCAGGTACGGTTCTAGGAAGTAAAGGCAGCGGTGCGATGTTGATTACATCATCAACCGAGTCACGTATCGTCTATACAAATATGAGCCTATTAACAAATGACCGATGTGCTACTGTCTAAAAAGAGGTCCTTTACTTTCTTTACTGGATGGTACATTAACCATCTCTCAATGGACACACGATGAGAAAACATGAGAACAAAATAACTAGAATGTCTTTGCACTGGAACCCGCAGCGGAATATAGTTAAAGGTAGACCCAAAAAAATACCTTGGACGGCCAGAGTAACTAACCACGATTGCTTGAAAGAGGCTAATTAAAGTAGATCTCTATATACACCAATAAGAAAGAGACAAGCACTGTTCTTTGGCCACGAAAAAAGAGACATTGGAGAATATCGTGACAACTGGAAAGATCAGTGGAAATGGAGTAGAGGCAGACCGAGATAGAAGATGCTGGATGGGCTAAAAGATAGTATGGAAGGATATCATCAAGATAGCTGTTCCAGGCAACCAGGGATCGTGATCTGTGGAGACGCATGAGCGCTGCGCCAGCTGGTAGGGAACATGATGATGATGAGAAACACAAAAAAGCAACAGCAATAAAACAAAACAAAAACAAGCTAGAGACAGAAGTTACAAATATAGGGAGACGGGAGTGGGATGCATGCAAAATCAACGGATAGTACGACTTGGTGTGCGTTTGTTGAGGCACTACGCTCCGTTGGGGGGGGGGGGGGGGGGGGGGGGGGGGGGGGGGGGGGGGGGGGGGGGGGGGGGGGGGGGGGGGGGGGGGGGGGGGGGGGGGGGGGGGGGGGGGGGGAGAGGGGGGGGTGGGGGGGGGGGGGGGAGAAGAAAAAGAAGAAAGACATCAACCAACCCTTAAAAATGCTGTAGACAGAACCACCCAGCTTGCAAAAAAAGATCGTGCCTACGGAAAGGGTTTAATCAAGACAAACATTAGTAAAAACAGTAGCACATATACTTCTATGTGTACCCAAATCAGCTAAAGAAGTGACAAGTGCCAGTAGGAGTCACTGTGTTAGTATACGGCAACAGAAATTTGACAATAATCCAAGCGTTTAATTTGACAGTTTACTGTTATTCTATTCTGTAGCACTTTCCCTCCGCACGCGCCAGCCATGTCGATACAAGCTAGGGCGAGATTACACAACAGTAGCAATAGTCCTTCACGCCCTGTGTCACGTGATCGGCGCGCTGCCAGCGTGACTACAAAGGCGTCGAGGGCATCTCATAAAGCCTCTCTCACGTCCTTTTTAGGCACACCAACGTTAGGGGGTCACGTGCATAGAAATGTCATACAAACAGAACAAGGAACGAAGCTTTGCGGCCAGGGTTGGCGATGCTTGCTCAAAGCGTGGTGGCAAAAAGGAACCGAACTTTCTTGAGCTGTTTCGGGGACTGTTGAGGTACAAAACAGGAGTGTGTCCAATTTAGACGCTGGGGATCTGGTATCAAAGAGGGAATAATCATGTCAAGGGGTTTGTTTAAGTAATTTAACGGCGGGACAAATGCGTTACTTTGATTCTATAAATAAGAGTACCATATTTGTGTATCTGCTTCATACATTTAACTAAAGTGTGGCAGGCATGCATCTCTCACCGCAGGGGTGTCATGGTTTGAACTAAAGTACTAAAATAGGGATTAATTTGAGTTGGATGATGGCTCGATTATACAAATAATTACAGTTCATAGAAAAGTGAATGAGCACACTTACATTTACATCCCACCCACATCGGGCAGCAAGTTACTTACTGAACGTGCTGTACCCCAGTAGAATTGTCTTGGACTGAGTTTCCAGGCTCCCGAAGAGTGACTTACTTCTTGGCAGTTAAGATTGAACGGATATTGTATTGGTATACTCTGGTACAGATAAAAAAAGAATAAAATACAAAAGAGACAGAAGAATATTAATCTACATTCAAGTTTACACCCTGCAATGGAAATTACAGCAAAGAAGATTTACAATTGTTTTTTTAACTGACTGATGTAGTTTCTAGAACTGATCCAACAGATAAACTTTTCATAATGGAAGAATTAAATGGCAAAGTAGGAAACAACAGGAGAGCCTTCTTAGGACTTCTAGTAAACTGTGGAGATAACAACAGCGAGATAAACGGAAATGGAGAAAGACTACTAGACGTTTATTGAGGTTCTTAAACAACGGATCAACACCAAGGCACAGGGGTGTAACCCATAAGTGCTCCTTTCTTCTTGTAATACGCTGGAAAAACTACAGTTCAGCAGCTTGAAGATCTTGATTTAGTCTGGTTTAAAAATGACCAAAACACCACATAAACAGTTAGTCTTAGACATTAAGATGGAAAAAGATCTGGAAAAGTCTGGCCACTGGGTATAAAAGACTTTGTTTAGTCTTTCAGCGACCTATTTGACTTCCGGACGGAACTGTAGAGACCTACCTGGCTGTTGATACTTTGCACATTGGGCTAGCCAGCGGGTATGGCGACCGCAGGGAAAGGCCGTGGTCAGACTGATTTCGCAGGCGGTGGTACGTTTCATTTGGTTCGGTGGTGGTAGATTTGATTATCAGTACTTTAGATTCTGGTCGAGCATGTTGGCTGTTGTTAATGTCGTTATTTGTGGACCATGCTGATGTTATGTTAAGTAAAATAAACAGATGTTCAATGTAGTAATCACAGTTACAGTTGTTTTCCGTTCAGCTTAAGACTTAGTGTGCCCAGTTTAGTTATTTGTTGCATGGCTGATCAGATTTCTTGTCAGGGTGAGATATTATTGATTTTACCCCCGCCTAAACAAACCTTTTCTCTTTTTTTTTCTTGTTACTGAGGCAGCTTATGGTTGGGTTTTGGCTCCCACTCGCCACGTGACATTGTTTAGAGCTCTTGTAGGTTCGGAGTCAAGGAGATTTCAAGGAGTAGATTTCCAAATTATCCCTTACGAGTTATCTCTCTTCCCCTTTCCCCCATTACAAGTTACCTCTTTGCTTTTGCTTCTAGTATATTCTTCTAACTTAAGTCTGAGTCTGAAGAAGCTCAGCACAGTTCACAGGCTGTGTAGCACCGGCGAGGATACTGAAATACTTTCGGTATATTTTTAGAATCAAATTTTGTCAGGGCAGCGCCATTAGGCTACTCTTTTCGATTTCCAACTGCCAAGGGACTTTTTACGTGCGCAACAATACACACGGGCGTCCGATCTCACTACCCAGAGACCATGGGGAATTACTAGAAGTCCAAGTCCCCGCAAAAAATCCCAACCCTTACCGGGTATTGAACCCAGAACCTCTAGCACTCGAGGCTGACACCATGCCTCGACACCACGCAGCCCCCTAGACTACTAGAAATATGTGCACAACATGACCTTGTAATTACCTATACTTTTGTTTCAGCATAGAAATTTTCATGTGTTCACTTGGTATCAATGGAAGGAGTTTGAAATAACAAGCCAGACTGATAAGAATATATCCTGATAAGGAAAAGAGATATCTCTGACCTCACTGATACTAGAGCCATATCTAATATCAGCACTTACACAGATCATAAGATGTTGATCGAAGATACACAAGTCAAAATAAAGACGCACGCTAGACAAAAGAAATGTAATATTGAAATTATAAAATATCACGGATTAAACAACACAGAAATGAGAACAACTTGTCCATAAATATTACAACATAAGTATAAAGCATTTCAGAAAATGCACTTGGGGTGAAGGAGGAATGGATTAATTTCAGAGATACTCTCAAGAATGTAGCACAAGAAATATGCGAAACTAAAAAGAAAGGGAAGTCAAGATGTGAGATACCAACATGGTGGAATGAGGAAATTAAGAAAATTGTTTAAAAAAAAACAAAAATAACGCTTACCATTTCTGGTTAAAACACAGAACAGAAGAAAACTACAAAAGATATCAGCAAGGCAGAAAAGAAGCAATAACAACAGCTAAGAAAGATTCGTGTTAGAAGTTTGGATAAATGTTGGAGGCAGAAGAAAAAGCAGCAATAAGAGACTACTACAAGAAAGTAAGAGGGATAAGACAAAGCAGTGATGAATATAATCCAACAGAAATACTAAATGCGGAAAGAAGACAACCTTTACTAGCCCCAAAATGATTCTAGAGAGATCGTATAACTATTTTAAGAACTACTAAATTTCACGAATAAAAACGACAATACAAAAAACAATACTATAACAAACACAGCAGAAGAGACGGATATACTAAAGCCAGCAAATTTATTGACAGAAGTAGAAAATGTAATTCAGATAGCAATAAGGCACAAAGCGACTAGCATTGACGATCTTCCTGCAAAAGCCATTAAAGCAGCTGGAGAAACAGGAGCCAGACTGCCTGGCTAGACAAGAAACACCAGATGACTGGCAAACAGCAATAATTATACCGATATGGAAAAATAAAGGGAGTAAGAAAGAGAAATATCACTGTTAAGCCACACTGGGAAAATGTATGCCACATTTATTGAAAGAATAAGACAATTAGTACAAGAACAACTTCCAGAAGCCTAGACGGGCTTCAGACGCAACAGAAACCGCACAGACGCAATATTTGAGATTTAAGACATGTGACAGAAAGAGCAATAGAGTGTGATAAGACATGCAAAGTCGCATTTATTTATCAGGAAAAATTTATTTGACACAGTGGAGTGGAATATGTTGTGGAATTGCTTAAGAAGATATGGAATCAGCAAACACCTAACTGAAGTGTACAAGAGCTTGTATACATCAAGTAAAAGTAGCATACAAACAAAAACAGGTACATCGCAACATTTTGAAGTAAATTCAGGAGTAAGACAGGAATGTGTGTCATCTCCATTGCTTTTATAACATGCATCGACAATAAATGCAAAGAAGCAGAGAGCGAAAAAAAAAGAATGATATCTCAGAATTGTTATTTGCAGATGACAAAGTATGAATAGCTGAAACAAAAGAGAGCTTATAGAATCATATAGACCAAGTCAATACTAAGTGTGAGAAATATAATATGAGGATACGCATTGATAAGACAGAGGCAATTGAAATAGGTAAATAACAAGAAACCAGGTCATTTAAAGTAAAAGATTCAGAAATAAAACAGACGAGCGAATTTAAATATATAGTGTCATTTTTCACTTCAGACTGAAGAGTGGATAGAAAAATCAACATACGATGTGCGTAAGCAAATCAGGTTATGCAACAATTCACACCGCTTCTGACGCATAGAAAGATACCTCTGTCAACCAAAGCAAATCTCGTTAAAATGTGTTTTTTTTTTTTGGGCCGACACTATGCTACCAGTGCCAAACATGGACCCTTACTACAACTAATGAGGGGAAGATCGTAACAAGAGAGATGAGTTGTTTAGGAGAGCTGCCGGTGTGACAAGAAGAAATAAAAACCAGGAATGAAGAAATAAGATGAAGACTAGGACTGAAACCAGTCATACAATTCATTAAAGAACAACAAATGAGATGGTTGGCCACCTAACAAGAAAGCCCTGGTACCAGCTGCCACAGAGTCACGCTAAAGAAATATAATGAACTCAGAGTGAGGGGAAGACCACGCAAGATATGGAGCGACATCATCAGGAGCAACCTAACAGAAACGAACTCTGATTTGTACTATTCATTGGAAAAAGCGCACAAACGATTCTCACATCTCCATCCAACACCTCGCTGAGGTAAATGGTGGAAGAGAAGAAGAAGAGGAAGAAATAGAATATTTTTCTTAGAAAATCTGTAAGGCGGGGCGAGGTGGGCTGGACCCCCGCCCCCCCCCCTTTTTTTAAAATGTTAACTAAGTGGTGATGCACCTGCACTACTACTACTACTACTACTACTACTACTACTACTACTACTACTACTACTACTACTACTACTACTACTACTACTACTACTACTACTACTACTGCTACTACTACTACTACTACTACTACTACTACTACTACTACTACTACTACTACTACTAAAACTACTACTAAAACTACTACTACTACTACTACTACTACTACTACTACTACTACTACTACTACTACTACTACTACTACTACTACTACTACTACCACTACTACTACTACTACTACTACTACTACTACTACAACTACTACTACTACAACTACTACTACTGAGGCTGCTGCTGCCTTTATTATTACTACTGCTTGAAAAAGATTAATACCATATATGATTAAACAAGCCACTTAGGCCCCTTTCACATTGTATAAGGCATGGCTCAGCGCCCCCCCCCCCCCACCCCACCAACCCCTCCCTCCAACAAACACATGTTTACAATCTTTTGCAGGAGGCTAGTTTGTTTCTAACAGCATTAGAAGGACATTCATTTGAGCGCACCCCTCCTCCTTTTTAACACTGTGTTACTTTTTTTGGTAATATACTAGATTTAATTACTTGGCTTCGTCCAGGATAGTAAAATAAAGTCTTCTTCTCCAGTCCTCCTAATCGTGGTCTCCATCGCTGCCTTAAATTTAGGCCTAGTGGAAATATGGTTCTCGTTAAAACCCTGTATGTAATATCCCATCTCCTATTTAATCCTAATCTCCACCGTTGCCGTATCTTTAGTCATTGCCTCCAAGTGTGCCCGAGGCATCCCCTGTAATACTAACGCCAGTAGTGAACAGTTCCTGAGACAGACAAATGTATAGTCTCAGGCGGAGACAGACAAATGTATTGTCTCAGGCACGTGTAGATATGTAGTTTTGAGGAATATAAAGTCGAAATATAATTTTCAAAAATTACCATTTCAAGGGAAGTAGTATGAAAAACCCCAAAGGGATATAGCTGAAATTTTTGTAATTACTGATTGTCTTAATAAATAAAGAAATTTACAATAACCCAGGCCGCCAATTGGACTGTTAAATTAAACATTGTAGTCGTAATGGCAAATAAAAATTTAAACAGTATATTGGTCGCGGTTTGGGAGGAACTAACACTCCATTCATAATATTCACGAAAAACAGAGAAGTTTTGTGATTTATAGTGTAGATTCAACATTGAACTGCAGTCATCTCCTTGTTGGATACAATACATAATCACATTTGTAGTCCCACCCTAGCTCTTGCGAGGGGCCGCAATTTAGCCCGGCCATAAATATGGTCGTCGGCTCTGTGGCTAAGTCGATGCTACCGCTTCGTAATACCAGGTTGCCGGCTGCGGACCATGCGCCTTGCGTTGGTTTCGACAGTGGTATCAGGGGGTGACCGTCCAGAAGCAATGGCAAACAACTGGACGTAAATTTGCCTAGAGAAACCACACAACAGCCGGGGGCTGCTGGGGTTGGTTCTGCAACGTTCTGTAAAGGATACGCAACTAACCTTTATAAATATGGTCTAATGGCTGAATGCGGTTTCCGGGACCTCTCCACGGGTGATCCTCATTCACATGGTGGCACTTCGTGTCGTCGGGTGTTTATCGCTTGTGTGATTTCCTAGTAGTGTAAAATCTACTACTACTACTACAAATTAGTCCATCAAAGTCTCGTTCCAATGTTAAGTCGCAATTTTTCATCATTCTAAGGCAACGCCCTGGCTGTAGTCTGGGGCCCTAATATAAGCTAATTGTTAAATAGGGTTTCTGTGACTTGTGCCCTGGTGATCCTTATCCGAATGGTGGCACTTTGTGTCACCGCCTGTTTGGTCGCTCATTGTACACACACACACACACACACACACACACACACACACAATGTTCCTCAGCTAATTCTTATTGCCAAAACCGTCCAATTTGTTATTATTTTGAGGCCCCACCCCGGCTGTAGTCGGGAACCCTAATAAAACCTAACAGTTGAACGATATTTCGGATCCTTTTTCAAATAGTGGCACCTTGTGTCAGCGGGTGTTGGACGTTGATTGCACGGTCCTGGTGGGGTTAAAGACAAAGACAAAAGACAAAATTTTTCCTAATTTTCTTGTGTTAAAAAAACATCTGTTTGAGATTTAAATGTATTGAGAAATAGATAGTCCGTGCTGTAGTCTGCTTGCAAGATTTTGACAGTATATAGATTACTTGAGAAATATCCTATCGTACCAGAAGTCCGGGGGAAAAAAAAGGAAAAAGTTGACAAATTAAAGGTAAACCAGTGAACAGTTTATCAAACGACATTGGGCCTAGAAAACTAGAAAACAAGCAAACCTTTTGCATCTTTTAGTACTAATCATTATCAGCCCGTTCATTAACAGTTAAGCTAGGATTGATATTTCTCATTACGGCACAGACAAGCGTTCGACTTTGTTATACCGACTTAATTTCTCTTCGAATCTAAGTAAATATAATGTAAATTACACGTGACAGTAGTTAAAGCGTTGAGGTTATATGAAAATCGAGTAGCTTTAAAGGAAGGAGGGAATACATTTAACAAGAACAGAAAACGGAAGGGCTTTCGTTTTATTTACAAACAATTGATAGTAAAATAGTTGATATACTGACGTGAGCGAGCACTTTTAGTGGTAGCGCACTTGACGGCTGCCTGATACATTTACTCTGCGTGTGCGTGATTTAGGATTTTGCTAGGACTCATATGTTTCCTATTAGTTTTTCTAATAGAACAACGAAGGAAATTTTGTGGGAATTACTCTGACATAGGAAACGGAGCTATATGAGTCTGCATCTGCGGTAAAGTTGGAACCTCGACTAACTTGTTGAAAGTATTATATACTTCACTAAGGGACTGAGGACATTCAGTGATTAAAATCTCAATGCTTATATTTAATGACGGATATAGTTTTTTTGCTCTCAAACATTACTTAGTTAAACTATTGCAACGTCCCAGTGAGGGATGCAATTTTGTGTTATTTCTAAGCCTCGCCTCGGCTGTTGCCGGGGGCCTAATATAGCCGGGCCATAAATGTGGCTCCAACGGCTGACCGGGGGTTTCTAGGACCTCTCCACAGCTGATTCTCATCCGCATGGTGGCGCTTTGTGTCACTGGGTGTTTATCGCTCTGTGTGATGTCCTGGTGGGGTACAACTTACTTCCTTACTACGTTTGTCATTACTTACTTTAATATACTGCTAAATATTTACATATTGAATAGCTCACGGCCTTATAAACAAACTCACTTAGGTTTCTGATGTGGAGCTAATATTGTCGACAGCTGCTTTCCAATCTTCTGTCGGCAATAATAAATAAACGTTATTGTTAGAAAAATAAATATCAGTAAGATAATATTCGACAGCAGCAAACATAAACTAGCATCAAGAGCATACAACATGAAAATCGAAACACCAAGAGGCAGGGGAAGACCAAGAAGAAAATGGATTGAAGGAGTCACGGACAACTTGAGACTTCATAACATCACGGCATATGAAGCGACTGAGCGCGCCCTGGCTCGGTTGCCGATCATCTGATAGACTGCGACGCCTAGCGGCACAATCAGATTTTGACAAAAGAAGAAGAAACATAAACTAGAATTTTGCTTGCTTTTTAGTTTGGCCCTAATGCGCCTAACCATCTGGCCACAGCCTGCTCGTCATGGCCATGTCGGGAGAGGATATAATAGCAGTTCGTGACTTAACTACTAGTTTACTACAGTTCATTATCAAAGGATTGTATTGATTTATTTGAGGGATTGCAGCTGTAATACATAATTAATTGGCATTTACTGTGAGCAAATTCATATTTAGTTGTGTTTATTTGGAAACTATACTGTATAGCAAGTACAATTGTAGTGTCAGTTTAGTGGCCGAGTGGTGACAACATCTGACAGTGACTGAGTTGACCGACATCATTCTTCTTCTTGTCACTGTCAGTCAGTCCGCTCTGATTTCATTTGTTTTTAATATCTAACTGTGATACTTTAAAGAGAAAATAATCTAGTATGTATGCCGAGTATTACTGTTGTGAGTCATGGTATCAGTAATTTATTAAATAAATTTTAATTATGTAGTGCAGGTCTGCAATCTTAGATAGTCATCCCATAGTCCACATAGTATATAGTAATAGTTAGTAATATATTTGTAGATTAGTCCCTCGGCTTCACTCCAGACGTGAAATAAAAACAATCACAGGAATCGAATTAGCACTCATGGCTTTTACCCTAGAGGAATGGAGGTGCCAGTGCTCAAAATCAAAAGTGTTTGAAAAAGTGCAGACACCACAAAGTGTTTGTTGCAGTAGCGCTGAACAGATTATGTCAGTACTACATTATTTCATTGCTGCCTGCATACAATCAGGCACAAAAAGACCCTGTGCAGCCATGAGTGCATACTGTAGAAAAAGATCAAAAAGAGAAAACATAAACTGAATACATTTATTTTTAGTCACACAGATGATTGTGCTTAAACAAAGTATTTATCTAGCCATACTTTTATTAATTTCAAGTTTGGGTAAATAAATGTTAATCTGGGGTAAATACACCAGTGTATCTAGGTACATAGTAGATTTGAGATAATTATCTGATAACATTTGATGGAAGGTCGTTAGTCACATTAGAGAACATGATACTTAAGAATAGAGAAAGTGGCATTGAACAGGCAAGCTTACTATCAGTGAACAATGTTTTGCTATCATCATCATCATCAACATGTGCCCTACCAACTGGTGTAGGCGCTGATGCATCTCCACAGATCACGATTATTGGTTGCCTGGAACAGCTCTCTTGATGATATCCCTCTATGCCATCATTTCAGCCCATCCAGCATCATCTTTCTTGGTCTGCCTCTAACCCTCTTTCCACTGATCTTTGCAGATGTCACGATGTTTTCTAGTGCCTCTTTTATCATCGCATGACCAAAGAACATTGTTTGTCTCCTTCTTATTGTTGTATATAGAGATCTACTTTCATTAGCTTCTTTCAAACACTCTTTGTTAGTTATTGTGGTCGTCAAAGGTATTCCTAACCTATCTCTCAGAAACTTCATCTCTGTTGCTGCCAAATTCTTCCTAATTTGTTCCCTCACACAATGTTTTATGCACAGAATAATTGTCAGTAGAGGTTACAAACATAATTTTTGCAAGCTTCATACACTAAGATTTAACATGATATGCATATCTTCTTCTTCTTCATTCACCTACTGTAAGCTCAGGAAAAAAAGTCCTGGTTCTTAATCTGTTTCGACTATAGTTTAGTGCAAGTGTCAGAGTTTTGGTTGTACCTTCATTTTACTGGCTTATTTTTATGCAGTTGGTTGTTCCTTGTTTGCATTGGCTGATGCACAAATAGTTGACTTCTACAATATGATTATTAGGGAGACAGTGGGTCTATTCTTGTTTTCCCTCACATGGGGAGGTATGCGTATGAATCCTGAACATTTAGAAAACATCCATTATGAAATGTATTATTAGTATAGATATAAAACCATCATTGTAAAGTTAATCACATATTCAGTATGATACTGGCTCTGTAGAACTATGCTGCTGGCTGAATACTTTAAAAGCAAAACCCTTATATTTGAACTAGGCATCTTCTTTCTACTTTTATAATCAAGTGACATGGAGGGAAAATAGTTTATGGCCCAGCACAAGGTTTTTCGTTCTGGTGGTTGACATTCTCATTGAATGAATAATGCTTTTAATTTTAACACTCCATATCTTACTTGGTACCTTCTAGCTGTGGCAGCAGATACAGTGCCTGTGTTGTGTTAACTGATTTTGATGTATTTTGATTGGATGCCCAAACTGTTTGCTCTTCTAATTAGTGCTGGTAAGGTCAAAAGATTAAACTTGAAGTGTATATTGCTTGCCCTAACATCTTTCACTGCCTTCCATTGCTTTTCCTGCCTGATATTTTAGTGTATAACGTTATTTTGTTTGTTGCACCTACTTTTTTACGTTCTGTTAATTACATTTTAAAAATACGGACTGTATACAACCAAGCTAGATCTGTAAAAATGGATGTTCATGCCAGAACTCAAGTTCTTGGTCAGGAGTGCACAAACAACCAGAACTGTGCACCAGAGTTTTCAGAAAGAACTTTTTAAAAATTAGCGTAAAGAAACACTTACAGCTGTCTCAGCATTGTTTTTTCTATGGCCATGTTAAGGATGCATGATACGTCCATAAAGTCAATTTGTTTTTACTCTTGTTTTATTTTTATGTATGGACATTTTTTTTTTTTTAAAATAGTCCTTTTTGCTGCCTTGTGTAGCTGCACATATTGCAGATACCTAAATGTGGCCCTGTTTATGATATTCTTAACATGAAATAAAAAAAAATCCTGCATATCTTGTGCCTCCATTTTCCTCACCATTCTGCTACTCATTGTCCAACATTGGCATCCACATGAAATACGGAAGTGACTAATGGCATCCACATGAAATATGGAAGTGACTAAGAGAGTATGATAATGAAAAAGATGTTTATGATGAGGATGGTGTTATGTTATCAAAATCGACTTCACTGCATATTGAGCATTCCCCTGCATGCTCAGTTCATCTGTGTAGCAGCCACCACAAGATGCCTCTACTGATTGTACCCTTTGGAAGCTAGTTATAGTGTCTGCTGTCTTGGCCTCGAAGATGGCATAGACGCGATTCATCAGGCTTTACTTCCAGGTCATGTAATCATGTTAGCACAAGAGATTCTTCATTATCCACCAGCCTAGTCCGTACACCATTAGTGATATTATTGTAATGAAGTCATCCTAGTGTATCCGTAAGGTTTTGGGGTGTCATGCTTATTACACTTTGCTTGGAAAACAAATTGTAATGTACTGGTTGGAGCTCATAGATATAAGGATGAAAAAAGCAAAAACAGGAGGACACAGAATGGTTTCCCTGCTTTTATCTTTTTCTCTCCATGTTGGCTCTCAGTTGCTGTAAACTCTTTCAGAAATTTGTCCACTTCTGAAAGTTTTATAGATTGTGCATATTTGTATGCAGACTTGGTTCCTCGCTTCTCAGTCATGTGCACTCTCATTTTGAAGGAAACATCCCTAATTAGTTGCCTTTTGTGACATGCTTGTTAAGGGGGGTGGGGCGGCTATCAGATGGTCTGTTCCCACTTTTCTAAAAATACTGTCAGCCATGTGTAGTATTCATACAGCACTGCTAAAGCTTCAGTTATATCAACTACTACAGGCAATTACCAAATATCCTGGTGTATCTGAAACCTGCAATCAGATGAACAGATCCATCACCCAAGCCCCCCGAGTAGCGCAAGACAAATACAGAAAACCACAACTCTAGGCTACAACCTTTAATCATTGAGACGACAAAAGAAGAAGACGAAGAAGTATTCCGAGTCGACCCTTAGTTTTGTAAAGATTTTTTAAGGCTTGAAAACTCAACTTATACAATTTATGGTACATTTAATTACTGGGGAACAAGTATTTTATGTTTTTTTTAAGCACAATCTCAGTTCCACACAATCAAAGGCACTCTGTCCAAGCTGATGTAACACTATTCTGTATTTTACTGTTCTGCCAATTTTTTGTGTGTGTAACATATTGTGGGATCTTCTTTTCTTTCTTGCACTTTTAGCCAGGGTTGAAAGTTGAAAGGTTATACAAGAACGATGAATACATCAATGACAAACTTGGTAGCCGCCTCTCCTGACATCAGTGATGTGTCATTTGACCGCTTGTACACTGCCATTGTCCAGTGTTTTGTCATCATACTGTCAGGATACATAGCAGGTCGAGCAGGGCTAGTGACGTCTGTTCAAAGTGCTGGCATCGGAACTTTTGTGTCCAAATTCTGCTTGCCAGCACTGCTGTTTAAGAGCATGTGTGAGCTGAACTTTTCCCAGGTGAGTTTATGTGTTTGCATGTTTAATTTCTTCCTCTTTTCTCCTATAACCTGCATTACCTCCTGGTTTGGCTCAAGGACACCATTATGGGGTAAAACAAGAATAGTCCCACTGCCTCCCAGTCAAGCATGTTGTAAGAGTCGACTAATTAAGAGGGTTTCCTTTGAAGCGGAAATGAATCTGCATGAGATGCAAGGAACCAGCAGTCTGAATACAAATAAGCCAGATCTGTTAAATGGATGTGCACATAGAACTCAGGTACTGAAAATGTTCAGTAGTGTACAAAGAAGGAGAACTTTCTATTTGAGTTGAAAGTTGGTGAACACGAACAAGAAGAAGACAGAGCCTAATTTTATGCATGCATGTATGTATTCTGTTTGGTTAATTAGTTGACAGATCATCGTCATTGCGCAATGAACTATTGGTCCTCAAGTTCTTGTATCTCCTCCAGAGTAAAACCCATGCGGCTCACGACACCAGTTCTGTTTTGGCTTCTTCTTTTTTGGCTTCCTGCATGGTGCTCTTGCCTGACCTTGCCTCTTTTCTTTTTCTTCTTCTCAAAGTCCATGCCATCTGGCATTCATAGTTATGTCTGTCCACAACCTTCCGTCTCGTGTACTTTCAGTCATTTCTGATAGTTGATCCTCCATGCCATGATGTTACACTGTACAGCATTTGTTCTCTCAATTTCCCTCTGCCTCCCCTCCCCTCCAACTTTCCTACTGTCATGATGAACTCAAGTTTTCTCCTTCTCAACGCATCCCCAAAGAATGTTGATTGTCTCTTTCTGATGCGGGCAATCAATTCTTTTTGTGAGTCAGTTTCTTTCAAGACATCTTCATTACTCTTTTTATCTGTCCAGAGTATTCTAATCATTCATATATAAAACCATATCTTCGCAGCTTCTAAATAAGTTTGAACTAATTTACCAACTGTCCATGATTCACTTACATATAGCTCTATAGGATTTATAAAGCTTTTAAGAATTCTCTTTCTCATCTCAGTTGACAAAGAAAGATTGCATAAAATGTTCTTCATTTTGTTTTGACTGCCTCTTTTAACTGCATATAATTAAAAAATAAGTTAACATTGAAAAGTCGGCTGTGATCATTCACATTTTTTTCATTTATAGTGTAAGGACCTCTTCCACGCATTCAGGAATATAGGGCATATAGGGCTAGACCTATATTTTATAGACCAATTCGCGGTGGGTGATGTCGTAACAAACATGTCGGCCTCCCTTACTTCCCAGGTAGAAATAAAAATCGTCACGTTTAACCATCAAGGGGGATCTGTAGGTTATAATTGTGACTAGGTTATGTGCACCATATAAAATGGTTTAGCATTGCATGCCACCAAGAGCCCTGATAAGGAGTCCTGCAGTGTTGATGCGATCAAAGAAGACAGACACGCGATGAGGTTATCTACGGTTATGAGCCAGCAGGCAACCCGTTTGGCAATGCTTGATTACTTCCCAGGACTTTATCTAGGACCTGAACCCACAAACTTCTTATCCGCAGACGAACATCTAGCCGCTGCACCATGGCGGTTCTTTTCATTTGATATATGGGGCACACAAAGTGAGACTGTTTTAAAAATCCCTTAGCAGCTGGTAATTGAACAAGTTAGACCTAACTGGCCACTGCCCATCCTAAACTTTAGAAGTTTGTGTAGATGTCAATCATACCTGTAGCTCCAGCTTGTTTCTCTCTGTTTTCTACTCTTTCAGACTTCTCGATTTCTGTCTCCAAGCATGTTTTACTGTTTTAAACTTTTGATCTCCACCTTGCTCTTACTAGTTCCTAACGTTATCTCACTCTGGCCTCTATTCTCTCTCTCACTCTCTAAAATATTTTACTGTTAATTTGCTTAACATTTTTATCCCTACCTTGTTCTCTCCATTTTTTACACTTTTTTTTGCTACTTTTGTCTCCTTTCTCTCTACCTCAACATTTGTATCCCTATCTTGTTCGGGCTACCTTTGTGAACTGTCTCCTTCTTTCTCTCTACCTCAGGGAGTCTCATGGCACAAGCCATTGCTGGGCTGTTCGTGCATGAGTGCAATTTTTATGCCAGAGCTACGGAGGTCAAGCTCTGTGCGACACTCTAGGCAGGCGGTTAGCTGTTCTGTGGAGAAAGACTGAGCCACATGCGATAAAACCCAGTGCAGTGATGTCAATCCTCTCACCTTTACCTTCACCTTGTCTCTGTACCTCAGCATTCAGAATCTTTGACAGCTCATTGTTTTAAAAATGTTGATCACACTGTCTGAAAGTGTGTGTGAAGATTCTCATCGGTGTACATTATTAGGTGAACTGGATGTTCCTGGTGGGTATTCTAATAGCCAAGGCATCATTGTTCATCATTGTGGGTCTGGCAACCCTGCTGATCAAGAGACCCCTCAACTTGGGCTACGCTGGCATTTTTGGCATCTTTGCCACTCAGAGCAATGACTTTGCCTTAGGATATCCAATAGGTAAGTTACTGGGGATAGTGTTGACGTAGGATATCCAATAGGTAAGTTACTGGATATAATGTTGACATAGCATATCCAATAGGTGAGTTACTGGGTATTAGATGACTTAGGATATCCAATAGGTATAATAAACCATAATATAACAGTAATAAAACAATAAATATAATATTTACTGGGTATAATGTTGACTTAGGATATCTAATAGGTAAGTTAGTAGGTATAATGTTGATTTATGATTATTTAGGATATCCATTAAGTAAGTTAGTGGGTAAAATGTTGACTTAGGATACCCATTAAGTAAGTTAGTGGGTATATGTTGACTTAGGGTCGCCATATGCTAAATTAATATATGCTTATAGCTATGGAATCGACTCCAAGGTGGACCCAGCTTTAAATTGTTACCAGGTATAGTCATGGGAATTGAGGCTGCCAACGTGATGTTGAAAAAAAATAACTGAATGCCGATTGTTCTATAACAGTGATTCCAAAATTGTGCACCACGGCCTCCTCACAGGGGCGTCGCGATATATTGTAAAAGCTTCATAATTAATTTAACCAAGACCCAAATATTCATCCTTTTACTTAGGTTAGGGTGCCGTGGAAACATTTTAATTGAAAAAAGGCCCCACGACCAAGAAAAGTTTTGGGAAACACTGGTCTATAAAGTAAAGATCAAGCACTATATGCCCAGTAGGCCTGAAGGTGTGGGAAAGGGTCCTTTACTTTTTGCATAACTAGGAAAACTGGGTAATTTTAAATTATTAATGTTGCCTCAAGCAAGTTATGGTTAAACAGCATTAAAATTCTATGGTTAAGCACCAGCAAGGAAATCAAAGTCATAATTTTGAGATCATGCATTGTCCCTGTAGCAGCATACGGATATCAGTTGTAAACTGTCTTTAAGGAGTCATTAAGGAAGAAAATAGGGACTTGTGAGCTGAAATGCTATAGAAGATTTTTTTAATACCATAGATTAAGATCAAAAGAATTACCCGTATCTTAAAAGATCTGAACATCAAGAAGGATTGACTAGTAAACATCGTCGTTTGTCAGAAACTGAAATATTTTGGCCATATCAAGCGCCATGGCAGGATGGAAAAAATAGTTGCGGAAGGCATGGTGCCAGGAAATGGTGCAGTGGCCAGCCATAATAAAGATAGGCACATGATAAAACCTTTGGAAGTAAAGAACACCAGGCTGTAGAGCTGGTGAGAGACCAAGTTTCTTTTAAGCAGACTATGATGAGAGTAAAGTTCAAAAAAACCCTTTTCCATGCTTTTAGGCGTATTGGGTATATAGGGCTAGACCCATAGTTTATAGACCAAATGGCACTTGGTGGGGGATATGATTAGCATCAGGCCGGCCACCTTTACATCCCAATACTGAACTTGGTACCCACTCAAGGTCATTTTTTGAGAGCCAATGTCATTTTTTTTCAAAATGTCAGGAACCAAAACCACAACCTTTCCATATGCAGGCGAGCGTCTAGCCGCTAGACAATGGTAGCTCCCTGTGATGAGAGTGACATTCTGCAAAGGACCTGCTATACAATGACTGATCAAGTTAATTGAAAGTTTGCCAGGTAGATGGCTTAAGAAGTGTTATTTTAAGATGTGTTAAAAGGGTTATTTTATCAAGGTGTTTCCTTTTGTGTTTCAATTGTGTCAAAGTAGGCCACCATTACCTGAAGACTTAACAACATTGTTTATGTGTGCACACTTCAGATGGTATAATATAAAGCAGAATAATTTGCCACATGGCATTTAATTAATATGGCATGTTAGAGTTTTCCATAGCCATTATTACATACAACTTACTTATCTGAAGAAGAAGATATTGAGGAAAATACTTTGTGTAATACAGGCATATTGTATATTTGCTTTTTCTCTGCATTATCGCAGCTTGTAATTTTTTTTCTTGATCATCCAATACTGAGAATGTGTATTTGCTGTTTTTCTGCATTATCTCAATGAGTTTTTTTCTGCACCATCTAATCCCTAGATGGTGTATTTGCTGTTTTTCTGCATTATCTCAATGAGTTTTTTTCTGCACCATCTAATCCGGAGATGGTGTATTTGCTGTTTTTCTGCATTATCCAAGTCTGTTATTTTCTACACCATCAAATCCTGAGATTGTTTGCTGTTGCTATATCTGTCTTTATCTCCAATAGAGCTATGTGCTTTATCTTCTTCCTGTTCCCCCCCTGCATCATCCAATCCTGAGATTGTTTGCTGTTGCTCTGCTTTATCTTAGTCTGTTCCTTTCCCCCTGTCCAATCCTGAGATTGTATGCTGTTTCTTGCTTTATCTTAGTCCCTTTCCCCCTGCATCATCCAATCCTGAGATTGTTTGCTGTTTCTCTGCTTTATCTTAGTCTGTTCCTTTCCCCCTGCATCATCCAATCCTGAGATTGTATGCTGTTTCTCTGCTTTATCTTAGTCTGTTCCTGTCCCCCTGCATCATCCAATCCTGAGATTGTTTGCTGTTTCTCTGCTTTATCTTAGTCTGTTCCTTTCCCCCTGCATCATCCAATCCTGAGATTGTGTATTTGTTTTTTCTCTGCTTTATCACCCACTTCTGCAGCTACCATCGTCTTTCCCTTTAAATGAAGGAGTGTCTCCGGCTAAGTGTTTAGGCTATTTGCCTTATGTTGTGGAGTCCTTAGGCTTAAAGACTGCAGCATCATTCACTTCACAAGTGCAATTATTACGAAGATCCCTGGTGATCATCACAGGAACTACAGAGCTTGTGCTTTGTGTGATGTTTTCGGCAAGTGCCTGCCTTTCTGCGGAGAGAGAGAGAGAGAGAGAGCCATATGAGATAAACCTAGTGCATTAAAGTCAGCCCACTATAAACCTTTCAGCTTTAATCTATTTACACTGACTTGCTTGATTAGCAGGTTTGGAATTAAAACTCATTTATTTTATTGCTTCCCCAGTTCAAGCATTGTATGGGAAAACACACCCTGAGTACCTGAAATATCTTTACCTGATTGCTCCGATTTCACTTGTTCTCCTGAACCCTATTGGCTTCACCTTAATGGAGATCCACAAGCACCATGCAATTCACGATGAAAGCAGAGGCCAGGGTTTCAGGCGGGCAACGATGCATGTCTTGAAAGGGGTGGTCATGAATCCCATTGTGTTTATGACAGTCATTGGTGTTGCTGGAAATTTCATTTTCTCTGGATCTGTGCCTGATATCATTGATGGTATTCTCAGTGTCCTAGGTAAGTTATATGCTGTTATCTTTGATATTATATCTCATTTAGAAATCAATATTATAATGCATTGTTAACTCCTGTACAAATGTTTTGGATGAAAAGTAAATTATAAGAGAAATTCAAAATCTTGGGGTTTATTAGCTTACTAAATAGTTACCAGTTAATATGTGCTGAGTTGTTTGGTACAGAACAAGTTTATTGTTAACAATAAACCCAAGTTTAGTAGGTGATTAATCAAAGATGATTCAAATGTGAAAGACTTGAATAAGGTTTTCTATTATCACAGAACATTATCTGCCTAGAATACTAAGGTAAAGATTAAACTTTGAGCTATTTTAAGGTATTGAAAGCAAGACATGAAGTCACAGTTCGTGTAACAGCAAATCCAGGGCCAATTAAGACATTTGAATGCCGGTGGACCGGATCGGGTGTAGTAAGTCAGCTGTGTAGAGTAACAAACTTAACATCTATATGTGGCGCAACCATGGAATAAAAAAGCAGACATCAAAGTAGTGAAAAAAAGACACATTTCTACACACTGAGATATACTATTCAAAAACAGATATGCATAGCTAATTTAAAAAAAACATACATATTCATAATTTGCCATACAGGATCTTTGTATTTTAATGAGTGAAGTCGTTCAGATTGGTCACATGAATACATTAGGTTCAGCTAATCAAAAGACATTTCTTTTGCCTCTGGTTCATGGATAGTTCTGAGGCATATAGGCTTCCCTGTCAGTATGGGCTGGTGTGTGGCCCCCTCTGGCATCGATCAGTGATTGTGGGATGGCTGCCTACTCTTCCTGGAGTGGCTGGAGCAGATCACAATGATTGGCTAGAGCCACATCTTGGCGACAAACACATCTGTATGACTCATCAAACAGGTGCTCAGTAGTACTCATGTCTGCAGACAGTGTTGGACAGGAAAGTGTGAGAATGTTACTGGCAGTCAAAAACTTCATGGTCAGCTGTGTAGAATTAGGTCTGGTATTGTCCTGTTGAAAAACAAATATTTTGGCATCCACAAATGGAAAGACATGCAGTCGAAAAATTTCATTGACATATTGGTGCACATTCAAGCATCCTTCAGTTTTCACCAGTTTACTCTTTCCATTGTAACTGACCATTCCCCACACCATTGCATCTCCATTATTGAACAGTGGAGTTTCATCAGCACATTTTTAGGCTGAACGTTCATTTTGCGGTGGTAGACCCTATGCCATCTGTCATGCCATCTGTCATGATGCTGAAATAAAAGAGATAGATTCGTCACTAAACCAGTCTTGTCTTCATTGGTTGTCAGCTGCCACCAATGGTGGTTGCCCCCAAGAAGTTAATTTTTGACTGGTCCTCTGTGATACATGACATCATGGCGACGCACAAGGACTGGTCCTCGGTGACACATGACGTCCTGGAAGCAGTGACTACTTAGTTGAGGAAGCTACCTGATAACTTTACATTACTTTTGTTATTTTAAACAGTATTTGGTATTATTGGCATATTTGTTATGTACTAACTGATGAGGGATACGATCATTATCTTTCTGGCAGCTTTTACTTCCCAGAAAATTTATTGGTATGTCTTTTAGGCTGGGATGACCTGGCAGCGAGGTAAATTAAGAAAAAAACAACATAATACTAATCACAGTGAAAATGAAAAAAAAAAATGCCAACAATTTTAATACAAATAAAAGGCATCATGAGAAAGGGGCATTTGAGAAGGTCACAGCATAAACTACCAAAAGTACACAGTTTTGTAACTGTGGAGTGTGTAAGTGCCTCAAGTTCTCACGAGTTGTAAAATCCCATACTTGAGAAGTGAACTTAACAAGTGAGCTGCCAAAAAGTACACTCTGCTGCATCATACCAGGATATGAAAAGGTGGATCAATTGCTAAGAAAGAGCATAACAGACTGAACAAGCATATCTACAAGTTTTGTCTGAATTTTTCCTCACTATCTTCAAGTTGGCTATGTTAACAAACTGTAGAGCATGTTCAGCAGTATTGTCCCTTGAACAGCCTGTTAAGAAAGGAATACTGACTGATTGAGTTAACACCATACTTAGAGCTGTGTAGGACTTGAGAAGCACTCCATAAAATGGTGAACTTTATCATGAGAACTTTGTCTGTAAGTGTAAATGTCAAGAGTATAATCACAAAAGGAAAACTTGCATTTGTTTTTCTTAAATAGACGTCAATTTTAAACTTTTACTGCAGAAGCAAAATGAATGACCAGCCATTTGAATACTGATTCTTTAGACAATTCATTATAGTTTAAAGAGGTCAACACAAATATCTGTGCTACATAATTAATTATAAACAAAAAGGCTGTTACTGTGAAGCTCAGCAAGGGGGAAAAATATAAAATAGCTCATCACTATTTGCTTTTGAGCATATGTTAGATATAATGTAAATATGAATGAAGGCCATAATGGAATCAGTACTTCTCATTACAGCTAAAAAGTGAGAATTGATTTTACTGTTTGCATTAATCATTTCTTTTTCTTTAAGAAGACAAAAGTAAGGTCAATGGGAAATGAGATGACCTGTGAGCAATATAACTAAAATGACTTTACACTGAAACTCACAGAGGCATAAAAATAAAGGAGTATCTTATGCTTTCCTCTTGCTCTCTTTCCATCAATCTTGTCAGTAGTTACCAAGTTCTCTTGTCCATTTGTTCTCATGTCCAAGAAATATTGACTGTCTGCTTCTGATTGTTCTAATAAGTTTACAACTCTCACCTGTCTTTATGAAGACTGCTTTGTTTGTTTGCTATTGTTCCATTTTATTCTTTTAAATGAGCAAAGAATTATCAAAACAAGCATTGAATCCTAAAACAAACAGTCTGAGAAAGAAAAAAAAGGACGTCCAAAAGAAACATTCAGAAGAACATAATTACGAGAGGCTAAAAATGCTGGGCTGAACGCCATGTCAGAAATTGAGAAAGTTGCATGCAATAGATGGAGTGGAGAATAGAATGCGAGCCCTATGTGATGCCTAAAGGTACATAAAAACAGAAAAAAAAGATGATGATGGTATTCTTTGCGTTCTTTTTAGAAACCAGAGCTATGCTGTAAGTAAAATGTTTTTCAGCTTGTTTGCCTATTGTTCAAGTTTCACATGCATGTAAAAACACAGGTTCTACATAACACTTTAACAGTCTTTTTCTTACTGCAATTGACATCTTATTGATGCATATCTTTTGTATCTTGCTAAAGTTGTCTTGTGCCATGGCAATTCTTATTATAATTCCTGTTAATCATATTGCATCAGATGTTGATGACTGTTCCAGGAAAGTTGTACCTATTGACTTGCAAAAAAATTTAGCCTTTTGTCTGTATTCTACACTTTTTTATTTATTTCTTCTCTGTGATTACCATAATTTCCATTTTCTTAAAATTTTACTCTAAGCCTAGCTTCTGACTGTGAACTATTTCGACATCTACTAAACACTTCAGATCTTTATTGTCTAAAATTAACACACCATCATCTGCTTATCTTATATTGTTGGTGCTACATCCCGTCTCGTTAATTCCCTTTATGTCTTTCAGAATGTGCATGATGTTTTCACTATAAAAGTGAAAAAGATCTGAATACATTACACATCCTTGTTGCACACCTCTCTTGATTGGTTGATACAGACCTACTTCATTTTCGATTTTCAAAGCAGCATTTTGTTTTCAGTAAATATTCTAAGACTAAAGACATTCTCATACAAACAGGCTTTACTCACCTTGAATAGATATATTTACTGTTATCTATTTTACTGTTACAGTTTACTGCTTCCATTGATTACTTGGGAAGTAGTCGAGTGGCTGGAAACTGGCAATGACACAACATCGTACAGCATGTATGCATTTCTGTATGGCACATTCCCCTCAGCTCCATCGGTCTTCTTATATGCAAGTAACTACGGAATTGCTGAAGATGTGGTGAGAAAATTAATTTTCTTGTTTTGGTGGGTTTGAAAATTTATTTTGATATTTTTTCTGTGAGGTCAACCAGTAAATGATGGATAGTGGGGGAAAAGAGAATCCTAGGAAACTTCCATGTATGAATCACACAAAGGTACATTCTCCCGATGTTAATCATCATTAATCAGCCGGCCCTTTACAGAGCATCACTCTCATCACAGTACCCTTGAAAGTCTCTCTTTCTCTAACCAGTTCCCCAGCTCCTTGTGCTTTCATAGTGCATCTTCAGTGTCTTTTATCCACATTCACGGAGGTCTGCTTAATTTTCTAGAAACTATTAACCTCCATCACTGCTCTCATTAGGCCACCATGAAGCTTAACATGGCCAAAATAACTCATATTTTGGGACTGGATGCTTTTAGTGAGCCAATTCTTTTTGATATAGATTCTTTTTTTGAAACTTCTATTCAGAGTTTTCTTTAGGGATATTAAATGTGGTAGTCTCTTCTTGCTTTCCATATTCACATGGCTGACCCCTGTTCATACTTCACTTCAAAATCCAAGATATAAGAAAAGATGATGATGAGCTTTTCTTACTCTAGTTTCAGATAAAATGTTTGCCCCTTGTTTGTCATGTTTTACACACATAATTACTGTTTCAGTCAATAATTTATATTTAGCGGACTAACAAAGAATATTGTTTAGGTGTATTTTTCTCTTTTGCATTATTTGATTTTGTTTAATTACACACACGCACGCATGCGTGCGTGCCACAGAATACCCCCAAAACACACCACACACACACACACACAATATTAAACAGAGCCGGGATATGTGTGAGTCTGTTGTCATACTCTGTGTCTGTATGTACGTCTGCTTGTGTGTGAGTATGCGCACACAGGCTTAAAATTCATGTTATCTTTATTGCTAAAGGAACTTAACATATGTGATATGAAAAAATAAAATTTCTGTGTGAAATGAGAGGCTGGAAGGGCTGTGCGTAAGTCAGGCTCTTTGTTTCTGAAATGCTTTGCATCGCATTGTCAAATGTGCAGCTCATACGTTCAGTAACTAAATATAAAGAACTGCAAAATGAAGCTATGTTTAATATCCCACCTAATTTTTATAATGAGATTGCACTGTGTTGGGCATATTGCTGGGAGAAATGGACAGGTAATTACCAGGCAGGCACCGAAATGGGAAACTAACAGATTGTGGAAATATGGACGTCTAAGAGAAACTCTGTGATGAACATTGTGGAGAGAGGCCAAAAATGCTGCTAGACTGGATTTGGCCAAAAATGCTGCTAGACTGGATTCGGCCAAAAATGCTGCTAGACTGGATTCGGCCAAAAATGCTGCTAGACTGGATTCGGCCAAAAATGCTGCTAGACTGGATTCCATCCGATATTCACAGGATTGTTCAGGATATAACTGAATGGAAGTCCAGACTGCAGGCCTTTTGTAACATTTAACAGCACATCAGGGCGATGATGATAATTTTTGTAATCTTGACTGTTGTTTACCTTACTCATTCAGTTTAGTAAATATTTTGTGACCTTCAAGTTGAACTACACATTTTTGTAATAAAGATTCTCAGACTGTAGATACATTTACCTCTTAAAGTCCCCTAATGTCTTTCAGAGTTGGTCATATGTCAGAACTCATAATGTGATGACGACAGGAGAGTAAATTTGCATCTGTAAATTTTTAGGTCCACTAGAAAACATAGCACTGATATAGCTTGAAAACGTGGACCGTTAAAGATATGAACAAAACTAGGAAGCATTTGATAGCTACTTCAGTCAAATTTTTAAAATGCCCTCTACACCAATAAAACCAGCACAGTTAGATAGCTGTAAACAATCTCTTTCCAATGGTACCTCATTTAGGCTTGTATGTCATTTCTGAGCTGAGATATGTAGGTTTTTGTGGAGATGAGATGTAAGAAACAGCCGCTAAAACTTGTGACCCAGAAACAAGAAGTTTTTTACTGCGCAACCTACTGCGCAGTTCTGTATCGGCTTTGTTGACATTGGACTGTCATTGGACAAGATGGCAGGCAGTGAGACTCAGCTCACTCAGCCGCATGCGATTGCCTAAAAAATGTCACTGTAAATCTAAACAGCCAGAGTCGGGAAAAAAAAATTTAATATGCAAATGTAAAATTGGACGGAGAATTCAATTGTAACTAGCATTACCACAACTGGTAATGTTTAAGCCTAAAGCCAACCTCGAATTTACCGCTATTTTCAATCAAACTGATAGACTAACAGAAAAACAGAGAATGTCCGGCTGTCGTAGACATGCGCTGTTAATCGGGTTCCTTCCGCCGTTTTCAGCTATTTAGAGTGGGTGAAAATCACACCAATGGCAAAATTTCATGAGAGATTAGGACCCATCCCGAAACCCCAGCCGACATTTCCGAAACAAGTTTTAAACGGTTTCTATGGTAACGGAAATTGTCGAAAAGATAGCAAATTTCCGAAACTGTGGTCCCTACATTTGAGATGTGGTATTATCACCAGAAACGATAAGATACAGAACTTAACATGTATTGATTGACACTCATAGAAAGGAGTAGATATAATGGGACAACATACAGATTGAAAGCGGTTATTACCATATCAGGGTTCAAACTTGGCACAAAGTACAAGAAATAATCTAGGCAGAACAGA
This sequence comes from Candidula unifasciata, assembly GCA_905116865.2. Classification (NCBI taxonomy): domain Eukaryota; kingdom Metazoa; phylum Mollusca; class Gastropoda; order Stylommatophora; family Geomitridae; genus Candidula; species Candidula unifasciata. Next base: position 38,198 of record CAJHNH020002701.1, on the reverse strand, counting down.
AAGATTTCTTCATGTTCACTTTCTCTTTTACTGTTTCAGGTGTCAGTGGAGACACACAGTTCTGTTTCTTGCTTTTCTGGCAACCTCGACCATAGATACTTGTTAGGGCTGTGGTTTCTTTGTTCTCTTTCCACGTTATTCATAGTCTTTGTCCCTGTCCTTTTGTGGTATATTCCTTGTATGGTATGGCATCACAAAATGTTTTCACTAAGTGGGCAGACCTTTTTATTTTTTTATATTTGTTTGCTGTAAAAGAGAGATCATGTGAGCAAATTCTTAAAGACTTTGCAGAAAGTAGGACTTATTATTTAACATCAAACGAAAAAAGTTTTTTATGAACACACTGAAACAGAATTCAGTTACTGACAATACCAGAGAGCAAGATTTTAATTCGTTTGTCTTGATATCCAGAAATTTATATCATAAACAGAGGTGATGTAGAATGTAAGGTGAAACTACTGCATTATCTTCCATAGAATAGGTTTAAGAGTAGGTCACAGCCAGAAATGGAGAATATATGTATTCATAAACTTTTTATGAATCTGCACATAAAGTAACCAAAAATGACCCCCCCAAAAAACCAGGATGGTTAGCTGTTATTGATATTATTATTTTATTTTTATGAATTTATAGATTGCCACAGGTTTGGTGCTAGGGACATTCCTGTCTGCCCCCCTGATGTTTGTCTCAGCCAAGATGATGACACTTATCGTGGTCTCGGGAACAGACTACAGGCAACTGTTGACCAACACTTCCTTTGACATTAGTTTCATCAGCATTGCATGTTGTGTATGTACAGTTAAATTTCCTAATTGTAAAACTATGCAAATTTAAAGTAAAACATTTCTTTGTGCATCTCATAGTCATAGGGTATATATGCCCAGTATGTGTCATGAAGTTTTTTTTTTTTTTTTAAAAAAAAATACTTTATACCAAAAAAAAACTTGGTAGTGTTTTAATGTAAATTTGGGTTAGATTTTCAAAAGTGGTAGTACATTACTGTTTGAGAATCACTGTTGTGATCTGCCATAGGTTGAATTGATTGTCCTTATCAGCAAAACTGCACCCTGGAAAATTCTGCCTTGTTTACAGTGTTTAATGCAGTGTTTTATTAGAAAGTAATCTGCCTGTTGTATCACATTGTTTTTTTATTAGTTAGTGCATTTAAACCTTGTCATACTGAATGAAATGATATAATTGGATTGGCGCGTTGGCCTATCCCAGTATACAAACAGCTTACTCTGTCTCAGTATGCGGGTGAATTTTCTATGAATGGTACGCCAAGTTGTGGGTGCTGATTCCCCACCATTGTGGGTTTACCTTTTACCATTATGGCCAAGGGAAACCACTCACTATTGCTCTTCACCTGTCACCTTTGTGGTTGCCTTTTTTCAGGCAGAGATTTTAGTCTTCAGCTTGGCTTCTGCCCAGCAGAGTACATGGCCAGTCCTTATTTTGTTGGCCAGATTAGATTTATTCCAAAGATGCCATATGAGTGTGTAAAGTGGGGTCTGTATCAGTATAATCTTGGCACATTTATCCATTCACCTTTAAGTCTGCCTTTGAAAACTTGAAACCTGCTGGTATTTTTTAGTTTATGTTACGTTATCACAGTTGATGTCACTGCACATTGGTCATTCCCATGCCTGCTCATTCCTCTGATGCAGCAGCCATCACAAGGTACTTTTACTTATCTTTGCTATGAAAGGTTGGTTACAATGTCTCCTCTATCTTGCCCTCAAAGACAGTACTGACATGCTTTACCAGGTTTCACTGCGAGGTCATGAAATTGTGTTAGCATCAGAGATTTTTCATTATCTGGCAGCAAAGTTGGTCACTCTGTTCATGCATCTTCCCACATGCAGTGGTGCAGTACTTGTCAGTTTGTCCACTCATTCATTGCCTTTTGCCTTTACCCTGTTTCTTAGTGATCTGACCATCCTGTCTTTAAAACACCATTCCCTTGAATAACTTAACATGAAATGGACATTACCAAAACTATTCACTGTTACAGTGTGTGCTTGATCAGACCTGATACATCAGCAGAGCTTTTCACTGTTACAAAGCTGAGCATCTGATCAAGCTGGACACATTAATAATACCAAGGATGATTACTTGAACACAATACACACAAACTAGATGTAGCCAAGCTATTTACTTTGACAAAATTATATGAAAAGTAAGGGATTCTCTTTTCAATCCACAAAGTGTATCAAGCAGTAGTAGATGCTGTTAAAACTTTAAGCTTGGTATTAATAAATACTACGGATGGATAGAAAAACACATTGTGCAGTTTCCCAAGAAACAAGAAACCACACACTGATTACAGAGGTTATAGTAAAAAATATTGGGACATTGGAAATAACTTGAAAACTTGGTGACGGCTGACAGATATAATGTAAAAGAGATAAGGGGAAGAGAAAAGAATATACATACCTGGATGTCCTGACCTCATGGCAAAGGCCGGACAGAACCTAGACCTGATCAAAGACATGATTTGTGAGATGGCACAGAATATGATAATCTTCTTTTGCAGATAAACTGCTCGTCAGTAATCTTCGGAGAGTAACAGTGGTGTAACGGCTAAATATAGGTCTAACACTATGTAACCGTTGTATGAGAAGCATGAAAAGAACCTTAACTTTTTTTTTTAAACAGTATATGTTGACACTTTTCCAGATGATAGTGTTATATTATGCCATGGAGGGCAATGAGTGTGACTAGCAAGACCTGCTCGCGTTAAGAAATGATTCTTATCTTTTCCAGGGATAAAGTCCCCCCCCCCCCCCCTTTTCCCCTCCCCCCATAGCACAAAGCCTAGGCAGTATTGTAGAGACCATATGCTGCCCATGCATCATGATCCTTCCTTCGGCTTGCCTTGTTTACTCTAAAGGAGGTAACACCAGTACATTTGGAACTAAGCACACTGCAGAAGCTGGTCTGGCCAGCCATAAAATTTAGTTTACAGGTCACATTTCCTCTACCTAGGATAAGGAATGTCGATGGAAATGAAAGAGCTGACAGGTTGGCTGGATCCGCTATCACTACCGACGGTCAGCCTATGGATCATGCTGATATTATCAATGCCCTCAGAGAAATGGGAAGAATAGAGGACTTTGGTGGCAGTGAATCCACATCACTCGCCAGAATGGCAGACTTGGGAATTAAGATCGGCACAGCAAAAAACGAGACGCACACCAGCAACGCCAGAAGACTTGTTAATCAACATAGAACTGGTACTATTAGCCATCGGACGTTGGGGTTCATACTGAGGGGAGGATCTGAGCACCTATGGACATGTCCGGAGTGCAATGAGGATAACCCAACTAACTAACTAACTAACTAACTAACTAAGGATAGTATCATCCCAAGTACGTGTCTCCATCTGAAGCCATTCTTTTTCACAGTAGTCTTTAGTAATAATTAAATGACTAAGTAGCAAGTTACTTTACTTTCTTACAGTAATATTTACCAAACGTTAAAAGACTAAGCAATAAATTGCTTTACTTTCTTCAGTATTCTCTAGTAATCATTAAATGACTAAGTAGCAAGTTACTTTACTTTCTTACAATCAGTAGCACTAATAACATAGAGCAAGCAACAGCAGTAGGATTTCAGTAGCATGGGTTTGGAGGACTCTTCTAAAGAAACTGTGGTAAAGCAATACACGACTTGCACACAATTTAATTACAGAAAGCATTTATTCATCAGTCTTTTTTTCTGGTCACCAGATAGTGATAGCATTTACTTGTCGTTTCAGCTGTGGGTTATTGGCATCTTTGTGATGAATGGTAAATGGAGAAGGATACCACATAAGTTCACCATAATGCTTATGTTCTCACATGTAAGTTGACATTTGTAACTGTTTCACACTACTTCTTGATGTGTATATATTTTTTAGATTTAGCTCTTGGCTGTTTTATCTTAATCCATGTCTGGAAAATGATAATCTGGCAGTTTCTTATTATTTTATTTGTAACATGTAAACGTGAAATATGGTTGTGCTTTTCCTCCTCTAGGAAACAGGGTGCCGGTACCCACAACAGAGTGTCTAATAAAAGGTGCCTGTACGCACCACAGTGTCCATTACACTAGTGCTAAAAAAAAGAGGATGCCTACAAAAAAATATTGGTACTGCAAACCATCAGAAGAAAACTGTGGTTGTAGTATATACAAATTCATAGGTTTAAAAAAAAAAAGTCAACTCAGCATCATTGTGTAGCAGGTTGTTTGCAATATGTAACTCTAAGACTGAGGATTTCCCTACCTGTTTCATGCTGAAGGTGTTCCCATTGTCTTAAGCGCTCCTTTGTGCAGACCAACCCCTGAAACTTCTCACAGCTGTTCATATGTAAACCAGTGTGGTGTTTAATAAGGCAGGAGTATTTCAGTCTGTAAGACGTGATGTTATTTGTGAGCCAGTTTTCTTTGATGTTAGATCTTGTAGAATGTTATTTAGTTTTTGGTCTTGATCCATGGAATTCTTTGGGTTTTCATGTGTTAACTAAATAATATTTGCAGTTCTTACTTCTGTCCATTTTCTTCTTCTTTTCTTCCCATTACTGATTATAAAATTAACTAATGTCTCAGCCGTTAACTATGCAATTTTTTTCGTATTTTTCATTTAACTGATTCATACCTCTTCTTCTTTGCATTCAGTTTTGTATGCTCAGATCAGACCATCAGGTGGGTTGCCTCTATGAACTCGCATGTCAGTAGCAGGTCCTTCATGGTTTCCCCATAGCTTGCTCTGCACACTTTGCTCTTGAGGCCAGGTGTCTTTTTAAAAGTGTATGTAGAGTGGAAAGATCTGCAGAATGTGCTCAGGTGTTTGAGGGTCCTGTTTGACAGGTACACTGTGGAGACTGTACAATCTTTATTTTATGCATGTGGTAGTTGAGCCTGCAGTGTCCTGTTGGTAGATGGAACATTGTTGTATGTTGCTTTCTGTTGAGTTTGCTGATGGGGTCTTTTGGATGTTTACTGTTTGTTCTCTGTACAATTCCTTGTATTTTTCCTTGATAGTGGCCATAATTTGAAGAAATTTCAACAATCGGTTGAATCGCTTTTCATTTAGATCTTCATTAGCTAGCAGAAAAAGGATGTTTCAGTTGATTCCATATATGATGATTACTACTATATTGTATGTTATGAAAAATTTCCCAAAGATTGAAAATTCCAGTAAACTGTTTATCTCATCTGTTGTCATCTTTTAAATGGCAAACTTAAGACACTTTATTTTGCTGCTCTGGGTCATTTAAGAATAGTGATAAGACGAGAAATAGTTTTAAGTAAATTTCAAATGCTTTTGATGTCAGGCGCATCCATGGCAGGGAGAGATCCATAGTTAGGTCACATGTTTGCAGCACATAAGCCAAGGACTAAAATCCATTAGCCAATGAGAAGTTCTTCGGCCGCGTGCAGAAAACTAACTAACACACCAGTGTAAGCTGTAACTCATCATACCAGCTAGCTGCTGCCCCTAGAAAGTCGAAGGTGGATAAGTCCATCTTACCTACTGAAATAGGAGTTGGCCTTAGTGGAAATTGGCATCATAACCAGTGAGATAGTAGTTGGCCTTGGTGGATATTGGTATCATACCCACTAAGTTAGTAGTTGGCCTTGGGGGATATTGGCATCATACCCACTTAAAAGATAAAGAAATAACTTACCAACAATTCTACAAATCGGGCAGATCTGAGGCATTATTGACACTGTCTTTTTTCTGATAAATTTTCAAATAATTTGTGCTGATATGCAGATTATCATTTTTCATGCTATATGATAGGAAATTCTTCCTTTAATTCTACCTTTACTTTTTTGTGTTTCATTTTAAAATATAATTTTTGTTAGTAAACCTTGCTGCCTTCATTGCAGATTCTATCATGTGTTGGCATGATCATCTTTTACTACCATGGGAACACACAAGGCTGGCAACATTATTGCATTGTTATTATCTTGTTGGTGGGAGTGTTTGCAACTCGCTGTTGGACAGCAGTCATTGCTGTTGCCTTATGTCTACTGCATGTTCGCAGTCTATGCTATGTGTTGCGCAAGAGCATATGGTTGTATTTTTTTGGATTTGGGTAAGTTTCAGTTATTTTTCACATGCTGCCCTGAATTTGTTTGCTTTTGTTATTTTTGTAAAAAATTTTAAACATTATCTACTGGGTTATTTTGTATGTTAATTTTTACCACAATTAGCTCAGTATGTATGTGATGGCTACCACTTACTTGGCTGGCATAAACAGGTCATTAGTCCACACACAAGAAATAACAGACTTAACTTTTTGAGTCTCAAGGAATGCATCATACGTTCATTCATATTCTTAACAAGTGTATGCACAGGCTTGATGCTAAATAGAGTTGACAAGCATAACAGCACTGTGCCTGTGTGGATTGTGTATCCCATCTGCAGTACATGTCCCGTGTACAGCTCATTAAGAAGGGAATACTGGCCCACAGAGTCAACTCTCTACTCAGAGTTGCATGGAACTGAAGAGGACCTCCAAAATAAAACTCACAAAAAACAGTCAGTTTTTTTAAAAGAACACATCTATTTGTGTAAAATAAATAAGCAATCACAAGAAGAAGTAGAAGAAAATGATGCCATTCCCTGTGTGGGTTTTAGGTGCTATGTTTTTTAGGGGAGAAAAGAATAGACCCAGTATCCCCTTCACAAGCATGTCCCCCAATAAAGGAAGTTAAGAGCTCACTGAAATCAGGTGTGATGGACCAAACGGTGCAGATATCGAAGCCTTGTTGTAAACCACAAACAGCATGCTAACTTTCATTTTTTTGGTGAATGCAGAGAAAGAAAAAAGATGGTGGCATACTCAAGATGAGGATTTTGATGTTGAGTTTAAAATAACTGTTATAAAATCAAGTTAATGAGAGGTTTTTCTCATTTCAGAGTCCCTGTCTTCACAACTGGTGTTTTATTTATCCTAGGAGCACATGAAATCAGTGGTGAAATTGATCCATCATTTCATTACGGTTCATTGCAGGTATTATTTGTTTTAATTGTCTTTTTTCTTTTTCTTCTACTACTTTTCTTCTGCCTCTTCCTTCTTCTTCTTCCCCTTCCCCCTTTTTACTTCTCCACTTTCTTCTACTTCTTTTTTCCCTCCTGCTACTCCTCAACCTTATTAGTAGTAAACCATTAGGAGAGACAATCAAAAAACATGATAATCATCATCATCATCATTCAGGAAGTCCTTCAGAGAATGACAAGCCTGAGAGTCTCTCTTTCTGTAGCCAATTCCTCAGCCATGTGTGCTTTCATAGCCTGCATCTTCAGTGTCTTGTATCATATTGGGTGTTTCACTTGGGGTGGAACCCAGTATTTCATTTATAACTAGGACACTAGCAAAGATATAGCAACAAAATTTGGAGTGGACTTCATGCCAAGTCGGGTTACATTATATCAGATGCTGGAAATGGCCACTATAGGCATCCAGGCAGCATTAGACCTGGCATTCCATGTTGTGAAAAGTCTTAGTACTTCAGGAGTGGTGTCACTGCTTGGATGGCCACACTGATGTTTGCTTTCAAGGCCCCTATGGTTCATGGTTTGTTGCCATAAACCTGCAACTTACAATGTCCCCACAAAAAATAATCAAGGGAATTGGGCGATTGTGGTGGCCAAGTTCCCTAGAAATTACACAGTTTCCGGAAAAAAGACTGGATTTCGCCCATGCTTGTGACCGAGATTTGCTGTATTGCTTCATTCTGCTGAAAATAACCAATAGATTATTCCTCATTCTCCACTTGGTTCACAAAGCAGTTGAAGATGGCAGGGTATGCTGCTGTTGTGACTCTTGTGTCGAAGAAGATGGGATTAGTTATGTGCCACCGGGCACTACCACACAACAAACTAATATTCTCAGAATGAAGTGGGTTTTTTGTGCAACTTTATCACACTGGTATTCTGGCTTGCCCAAATTCGACAATTCTGCAAATTCCATATCCTGAAAGATGGAACCATGCCTCAGCCGAAAACCAAGTGTAGTCCAAAATGTCAGGATTATATCCCGTACAAGGTCTGGAACCACTGACAGTATGTCACTCTCTTCAGGCAATCTGGCTGTTTTAACTTGTGGGCGATAAGATTCGATATGCATGAAGCTTGGATTTTTTTCACACGATAGCAAGTGCTTGTCGAAAGACCTGTTTCCTGTGAAAGTCGGTGCAGTAACTTCTTTTGAGATGTCAGCAGTCGGGCCCTTACATCCTGGATCGTTTCCTGTGACACCGCTGGACAATATTCTTTGTGCTGATCCAAAAAGGTCTGCCTCTAAACTTCACTAGGAATTATTGTTGACATGCCTTGATGGATTCTGTTTTCCAGTTTATGCCCACAGTAAACACTTGCCGCTCTAGGGTGTATTGATCCATTTTTACCCTTGCATACTCACTTTGTCTGCGTCTTTGGCTTAGGCGCTGCAAACATGCTTCGTAATGCTGGAGTGCCGGGTTTGATCCCATCTGCACCTTGCGTTGGTTTCAACAGTGGTATTGAGAAACTAACCGTTCAGAAAGCAATGGGAAACTACTGGACATAAATTCGCATAGAAAAACCACAACAGCCAAAAATTACTGGGGTTGGTTCTGCAATGTCTTGTAAAGGATACGCAACTAACTAAACTAACTCACTTCTTGTCACCTTGATGACCAACACTTGTGAACAGCAACCGCATTGTCTAAACAGCCCCAGCCAAATGGGCAGCAGCAACTGAGACCAGCCAAGGTGATTCTGCAGTCAAACAGGGGCTAGACTGGTTGTGAGACACACTGGCGGCAAACAAGGAAAGTTAATAAACATGCACAAGACAAGGTCACTCAATGTTTTGCTGCCTGGACGCCAAAAAAAAAAGATAAATGACAAGGAATTAACTATTTTACAGAGACCACTAACAATTCTTTTTTAGGTTCTATTGAAGTGTCCCCACCTATACTCTATATATATTTCCACCCCTGTCCTCCAATATATATATATATATATATGGACCTCTATAACCACTATATATATATAGATAGCATATACTATATATTATATAATAATAAATATAAATATGCACACACACACACACACACTATAATATATAAAATATATATATATATATACACACACACACACACACACATATATATATATATGCTCACACACACACACATATATATATATATATTTTATGAAGGGAAATTTACAAATTTAGTGGAGGGTTTTAAAATGGATTTTCTACCCATATGTGGCCAGTCTCACGCCGGAAAACCTTTTGATTTATTTGTGTATGCGCCAGACGGGAAAAACTAAGAACGTTGGCCATGAAAGCACTTCAGTAAACACATTGTCTGAATTTACCTCATTTTTTTTTTTTCCTAAAGAAATGAAATCGGCACAATGATCCATTAATAACATTTTGTGCGATCTTCCTTTCAATTTTCTACTGTAGCAGTGTGTGCAGGGTAGTTTACAGCATTAGCAAATGTGTTCATTTCGTAATTATGGTGTATTTTTCCTGCTTGTCATTGCTTTTCATAGGGTATTTTTTTCAGCTACTTCGATGAGGGAGAAAGTAGTCAGGTGAACTGGGGGATGGGTGGTTAAAATCACTGTTTTACAGAGATAGATTTAAGTTACAGTAACTGCCTTACCCACTAAAAGGATTAGCTGTGGTTTAGCTGTTTGCACTGTACATCGCTGTGAACGAAGACACATTTCTATGTTCTCTTTTTTTCCATTTAGCTCCACAGGCATGGCCGGGTACAGCTAGTATATATATATATATATGAAAGGAAATAACCAGTTAATACGAATTTAGTGGAGGGTTAAATGGATTTTCTCCCTTGGGCGTAAAAATATTTTAATTAAGTGACACCTGCGACTACAAGTACAGGGTGAATTGCGGTGTCATAATGGTCTTTCAAATGCCATTAGTTTCACACCCCCCCCCCCCCAACCCCCCCCCCCCCCCCCCCCCCTCCCCCCCTAATGACCCCTGTCCTCCAATGCATCAATATATATGGGACCTCCTAAACCACTGTGCAGTCAGAAGCAGTACTGTTTATTAGGCTTCTCATGGCTTCTGCACACACTTAACTAATTCATTTACCGTCCTTTTTAGGATAAATTTTTTTCGTTTTTTGAAGCCCCACCTGGCTCTTGCTGGGGTCGCAATATAGCCAGGCCATAAATATGGCCCAATGGCTGAACGTGGTTTCTGGGACCTCTCCATTGTGATCCTCATCCACATGGTGGCACATTGTGTCATCGGGTGTTTATCGCTTGTGTGATGTCCTTGGGTAGAAAGTCAGTCAGTCAAATCGCTGCAGCAGTGCCTGTTGAGTGGCATTAACAAGGATTGGTAACAGATGGATGAACCAGGTTTGGGGCTTCCCTGGGCCAAAGATTAAAGCTGAATGCAAAAGAAGAAGAATGCAGGAACAGAATTTATGAACACAGAAGCTGTATCTAAGAAATTCTTATAATGAGAGTAAAAGGACACCCAAAAAGAAGATGGACAGAGAACACTAAGGACATTGTACACTAACTAACACTGAATGCCAATAGCCAAGCCACACATTGTGTGCTGACTGCCAACTTGTTTTCTTCTACTGTGCTTAAGACTGCTCTCAATTCTTTTGGCATCAACACAGCAACGTGGGAGACTGCTCAAGACCGTTCTGGATGGCGTACGTCCCTCAGACATGGTGCATCGGCCTGCCAGGCAGTGGAGGTTGCACAGCGCACTGCTCAAGAACTTTCCTCATATTGGACTAATCAGCCACCTTGGTACTCATAATCATTGATCATTACTGCTTTGGATGAAAGTGGTCTTCATCACTCGTGATGGACGAACAACAACTGTGCTTAACCTCAAAAGTGGATACTTATGATTTTAAATATGCAATTTAAAGAAATGTACAGTTAATTTAATGAAAATAGAACATTATATACAGCATTGAGAAGGATAAAAACAAAGTAGTTTAGTTCATGTTATGAGAAAAGGAGCACTGGAAAATATCATGACGACTGGAAAGATCACTGGTAGAAGAGGCAGTGATAGACAAAGAGAAATGATAGTGGATGGCTCAAGACAGGAAAATTAATCCAGAATACCAAAGACCGAGATCTGTGCCAACTGTCAAGGCGACGATGACAGTCAATATATTTTTTGACTGGTCTTCGCTGCATCCATTTGCTCTGAATTTTAAACATAGAAAAACTCAATAAATATGTTTCATTTTTTTTTAGACAAGTTTTCTCACTGGTGATCATCACCTTCTCCATCATCGTCACAATCACGTCCCTTGTCTGGTGGCAGAGAATCGAAAGACAAGCACACCATCATATTGAGAGTCAGTATTCAAAACAAGTCGGTTATAACGGCTGTGAGGATGCAGAGCACCCTGTTCAGGACTGTGACCAAGGAGTTAATACTGAAGACCCAGGAATTAGCATACAAGAAGCACTGGCCTTACCGCCTACAGACAAAAACTGCCAGCTGTACAGTGAAAAGAAATTACTGAAATGTGAGTGCTGCTTTTTGTCTTGTTTATTTTTTTTAATGTGTGATTTTGTAGACGAATTACAAGATTAACTTTGACAGATAAACAGAGTAATGAAGATGTCTTAACAGAAACTTGATTTACAAAGAGAACTGATTGCCAGTTTAGGAGGAGACAATCTACATTCTTTGGTCATGTCATGAGGAGGAGAAAGCTGGAGTACATCATGCTGATAGGAAAACATGCATGGGAAAAGAGGCAGAAGGAGACAGAGAACATATTGGACAGTGTGACATCAAGACATGGAAGATCATCTGTGTTTGAATTATTTGAAAGTACAGGAAGATAAGGTTGTGAATGAACATGAATACCAATGCCACACGGCATGGTCTATAAGAAAAAAAAATTTCTGCTTTATAGTTATGTATAGTTTTTATATGTCTGTTTTTATCTTACTAACCCAGTAAATTCCTGAAAGTTCAATAGCTAGTGTTGAGAGAAGTTTGTGTGTACATAACAGCACAAAATCTGCTCTGAAATGAAATTATATATATGCATCTTGTTAACATTTTGGCAGGAGGTTCAAAATTGACATCTGGGGCCTGAGTGGATGTGAAAAATCACCACTTTAACATTACAGGGACTCATGTGGGTATACTGTATGATGGAAGGGAAAAGCTGATTTTCTTTGGCTACAAAAATGGTAGCCACAGGTGTACTCATATTTGGCGAGACTTTCTGAAGACCATTTATGGACAGATGCTGGTAGAAAATATAATGCTTGAGTAAATAACATGTGTAAGGATGTGTGAGATTGGGATTAAGTGGGGATCCTGCAAGAAAAGATGTATGAGAGCAACATTAATGCATGTAACAATAAGTGTGCTATTAAAACATTGGGCATCCATATCTTAAGACATGTGCTGTGGGAGATAGAGCATCTATGGTGTATGACTGGTGTACTGTCAGATGCTAGCCTGGTGTGGGAATGGGACAGTTAGTATGATGCTAGTGAAAGTTTGTGTCTGAACCGGAGTTCACTACAATAGATGGATGACAGGGGGAACTCATGCCTGAGGAAGTGTGTCGCTTACGAAGTCACGAGTATTGCAAGTCGGCTCGACTGAAATGAGGGCTGTAATAAAACCAGCAGACAGCTAGCATTCGAGGAGAGTGATTTTCTAGCCATGTGACTGTAGAGACGTTACAGTTCGACCATTAGATTGTAATATTTGTATTAGGTGTAGACTACAGTGACCGATCGGCTCTGTGATGATGTGTTGTTAGACCCTAGCAGTACTGTTATGTTATATACCACATCCCAGATGTTATGTTGGTAGTGGGTAAGGTATTATCGTCAGTCTAATGGCTAACCGGCATGATGCTGACCACATCTTCCATCTTGTGCCTATTGGTCTATACAAATGTAGGACTAGCCCTATATGCCCTTTACACCTAAAGGCGTGGAAAAGGGACCATTTCTTTTTTTTTTTTAAATAGCTATGGTTAATTTGTATTGGTTATTGTGATTTGATCTATTCTTGGTCGCTTTGCCCAGCACTCAGCAGATGCTCCACAGTCCTGGTGTTGAGTTCAGTGGCGGAGGTAAGAGCTGTACAGAAATGGTGTGGGTTTGGACCCAATACTATCCATGCGAAGATTTTAGGAGTGAGAGGTTTGATTTGTAAAGCCCTCACATCCTTTGTTTTGGATAGGGATACCCATGCGTTCTGAGGTTAACTGCATTCGGTTATATTGTTCTTTGCGTTAAAGATAGTTGTGTGCTCTCTAGGTGTTTGGGTTTAGTGTGTGTAGAATAGATTTATCTGTCACGGGCCTGCAAGACGAGCCATATGCTGTATTGTCAGATGTAAGGTCTCTGACAACTATGCCTGTTGATTCCCAAATCACACAGTGGCTGATGTAATGGCATCAAAGTGGATTTTTATAATTGACCTGGTCTTCAGGTCAACTTGGCTGCAAATGAGTACCTGGGAATGCCCTAGGAAGTCGAGTGCTTACTTTTCTGTACACAATGAGGTCTAGCAGCATAGCCCTTTTCTCCTACACTCTCTTTCCCCATCTTTTCCCCAATACCTCATTAGCATGAAAAGATAGATACCTTTTCTTTTCTGTTTTACTTTGCACAACATGTAAGTTGTTATTTTTCATTAATTGTAGAAAGTTATAATTGCTCAGTTTTTGCTTTACCGACTTGTTTGATTCTGTACTTTTGTATACTTTTGAAATCTTGAGCTGAGACTTAATTATGGTCTTTTGAGAACAGCCTTACAGTGAAGTTTTGAACCCATTAAACAGCCAAAAAGGTAGACTGAGAAACATCAACTAACTTCTTAGTCTATGTAAATTGCCACTAATTACTGGCATCTTGTGGGCTGAAAGACTGTGGTATTTAGAGTGTATAGAAAGAATAGCAGATAACTTAGAAACAAATACTGCAGACACAAAAGAGTTGATGGGATTAATGAATGGGTTTAAACAGTGTGGAAGACTATGAGAAGAGTGAAGAGATAATATACAGCAAACACTCAGAAGTCACCAACTGGAAAAAGAAGGCCCATCAGATAGATAAATGACGTTGGGTGATATTTGCAGCAATTAACCTCGAACCTCTGAATGTCGAAGAACAAGAAAAGCTGAGAAACATCTAATGACAGACATCAGAAATCTATAATGCAAAGAATACCAAGGATGGAGACAAAGGCAGTCATTCAAGAAACAGATAAAAACTGTAAACTGATTAGAGAAATTAAACATTGTCAACCAAGGTTTTTTGAAAAATAATCTTTAAAACCTGGTGACAACAGGCAAGCTTCATGGCAAAAGAGCAAGAGGAAGTCAAAAAGATAAATACCAGGATGGTTTGTCCATATGGCGAGGCAAGAATACAAACCTTATTCAAGACTAGTATCATGTAAGATGGTGAAGCATGACCACCTAGACTTATGATGGTTGGCAGAATTAAGAACGAACGGACGAACAAAGATTTTTTTCAAAAGGTCACAATTTGGGCAGCAGGCCCATTTTACAATCGGCTCTTCCAAACACCCATCGTTCACACATCATTTGTTTGCAGTAGAGTTTTGTGTAGAATGAAGGATTTTATAGCCTCTGGTATAGAAACATGGAACACCTGTTGATTAACATTTTATATAGTGGTGCCACTATTATCTTTGTGTTGATTATTTCCTGTCTTGGACATTTTTATAATGGTTATGAGTAGCGGTATTAGTGTTTGGTAGCTATGATTTTTCTTTCTGATCATTTTTTTTTTTACACTACATGGAGTGCACATTTCCAACACATGATACTCTGTGTTTTTGTGTGTGGGAATAATATGTATTATGGTTGTGCTATGACAAAGTGGGATATTGACCAATAGCGATCATGGCCACGACCTGCACACCATGTGCAACATATTCAGATTGTGGTGGTCAAATTATAAAACAAACCTGAAAAGAAGGATTTCATCAGCAGAAGACCTCAACCTTATACAAATTTAAAAAAAAAAAAAATTGTTCCCCAATAACAGAATGTGTTGACCTATTTATTATTTTATTGTTTGTGTTTGTAGGTAGCAATCGTCATATACAGATAACTCAGTCACTACTTTCTGTCTCCATAGCATCAAGTATAGAAGACCTGCTTCCTTACCCAAGCTCTGATCCTGACTTAGGGGATGCATCAGACCTAATGCAAAACATCTCTGAGAGAACATGTCTTCTGGGTCAGTGCAGTACAGAGCAGAGGCATGCATGCATGAACAGGCTGCGGTCTTACACAGCAAATGTACTGGTCAGCAGTGATAGTCCTCAAGAGATGGATGTCAAGTCCACAAAAGAGATGAACAAGGAGGAGTACCAAACAGCTCATCATCTTATATTGCTGCTGCTTCTGCTGCTGTCAATGTTCATTGTAGGTGATTTTTATAAATGTTTATTGTAAATACTGTTACTTAAGCAGTGATTCTCCAGATGGATAAATTGGGTTCCATGAGGCACATCATCAGTCTTCACAGAGCACTAGAGTTCACTAGCACGGGAGCTCTGATACTAGTGCACACCAGCCTTGCCCTCGCCACCACATTAACAGCCTTCCATGAGCACTAGAGTTCAATGGCACCAAAGTTCTTATACTTGTGCACAACAGCTCCAACCCTCTCAACAATCTTTTATCAGCACTAATATTCAGTAGCACGTGAGTGCTGATAATTGTGCACACCAGTTTCTCTCCTCCCCTGCCCCCCTTTTTTTTTTCTCTTCTTTTTTCCCCCCAACAACCCTCATCTCACCCTCACTGGGTACTAAAGTACCAGTCTAAACCGCACGTTTTAGTGCAGTTAACAATTCTTCACCACCATACTTGGCACAAAGATATCAGACCACAATTAAAACCAAAACTGCTCATAGTTGGTTGAATGTGGTCATCTTTTTGTTTTGTTTTCATAAATAGATAGGAGAGAAGGGAATAGAATAGACCCTCTATTCTTAACAACGATATTATAAAAGGCAACTAATTAAGGATTTGAGGAAATCGGATGTATTGAGCCGAAAGGCGTGATAGTGCAGCTTAGCTGTTAACCACAACATGTCGACTTCCCTTTTGAAAGTGAACACAGCAAACAGAAAAAGAAAGCCAGAAATGTAGAAATTGTAGAACAGGCAGAGATGTAAAGGTAAGAACACAAAAGGCAAGAAGAGCTTTTATAATAATAAATCTGGGGTGGATGTCAAACTAAATGAAAATTAATACCAGACTTTGACTATTCAACTCTAACACTGACTCTGACACTCTAATTTAACTCTGGACCTTTGTTTGGAGCATAAACCTGGAAAAGGACTAAATTAATTAACAATAAATTACTTACAATCATTCCAGTAATATAGAGAATTACCTGACAGATGGGGAGTAGAAGAAGAGGACCATTTTAATAAGATATCAGAATATTTCACATACATTAAAGTAAATTGAGATATTATAATGTAAGGGCAGGGTAAATTTGCAAAGGCATTTACACTGATACCTCAGCTTACATGCATGCTTGAATACAGCGAATCCAGGGTAGAAGGAAAGATTTTAAATCTAATTTAAAACAGTATCCTTATTTACAGAAAGTTGATTATTTATTTAAGGATGTGTGATATCTATGAATTATAAATGAGTTCTCTGGGGTGTTATTAGTAAAAAGTAAAGCACCCTTTCCATGCCATTAGGCATATTGGGTGTATAGTATTAGACCTATATTTTATATACCACTTCCCACTAAGGTGATTTGGTCAATATCTTGCTGGCCACTTTTACTTCCCAGGACTTTACCTGATACACATTTGGGCTGGATTGATCTGGAAGTCATTTTAGATTTAAAAAAACATTGGGGATTTGAACCCTAGACCTTTTGGGTCGGCAGGCAAGCATCTAGCTCCTACACTGCCACTGCTTCCCTGGGGGTTATTATTTATACAAATATTTTCTGCCTTAAGATATTAATTTCCGTCAACAGATTTTCCTTTCTTTCCTCTAAAAAAATAATAATGGAAAGAGAAAGTGTAATTGATTGTGGTGTGTTGTGAAAAAAAGCAAAGCATATTGATTGGATGGTTCTCTATCACTGGATGAGCATGATGATGCAGGTGATGCAAAGGCCCTTTTAGATCATGTGAAGAAAAGAAAAGTCAACATATCACCTTGCTCTATAAAAAAATGATACACACAAAAACAAAAAGACCCAAGGATCTTCCAGTCAGTCAGTGCTCAGGGAAAAGGTAAGACAGGCACATTAGAACTAGACTCTGTGCCAGCTACCGAAGATGAAGAAGAACATGCTCTGAGTGCCATACTTCAAATTATTAGCTTTAAACTTTAATTGATTTTAACGCTAACGCCCTGAGAAGCTGTGAACCCTGCATTTATGACTCTGGCTCAATCCAGTAATGGTAGCTTACCTAGCGTTTGTTCTGTTTTCTGCCCAGAGAAGCCTAGTAAACTGCACTGGGTTCTGTTTGTCAGTAGAAAATAGTATATAGAGGGTTTCCTTTTGAACAAAATGGTTTCATTTAAAGTTTGGTGAAGATCACTTCTATAATGTGACAGTCACCGGCTTTTAACTGATCATGGTAACATATTTCATTGCTGCTTTTTTCCCCACCAGGGCTTGTTTTTGTGCATCTGGCGCATATTTCACAACCAACCGACAGGAATTTATGTGGAGATAGAATTTCTAGACTGTGTGTTTAACTATGGACAGGTAAGAGAAATGTAAAGGTGTCTTAGTAAATTAACTCATGAAGAAAATTGATTACTCACATGAGAAGTTGAGAATGGACTGTTGTTTCAAGTTATAAGAAGAGGATAACTGGAATATGCCACGATAACACGAAAGTGAAAAAGAAAATGCCAGAAATGTTACGTTATAGCACTGAGATATATGTGTCTGAAAATTATTCAGCCATGTGTTGCTAAAAGCATTTGTGTGTTATGTAGCTTCTAAAGGAAGCACCCCTGGCATTTTTTGGGTCTGTTTTGCTAGGCAGTTTCTCATTCAGTAGTTTACATTTGCTCTCTGAACTGTTGTTGCTCCATTCCATTGTCAAAACCAATGCAAACTCGTCTGCATTCCACCTCAAAAACCCTTTAAAAAAATAATGTACAAGAAAACATATATAGAGGAAGTTATAAGTAAATTGGACATAGTGAAGCATTGAATGGAATACATTTCCTGGGGCCCAGCTAGAAACATGTGTCGGGTAACTCATGCCTTGACCCTTGCAACCTTTAATGCTGATGTTATGGGACAATTTTGACATCAGTGTGGCTTTTAAAAAGCTATTTGGTT
This sequence comes from Candidula unifasciata, assembly GCA_905116865.2. Classification (NCBI taxonomy): domain Eukaryota; kingdom Metazoa; phylum Mollusca; class Gastropoda; order Stylommatophora; family Geomitridae; genus Candidula; species Candidula unifasciata. The sequence goes on along the minus strand of CAJHNH020002701.1, from coordinate 19,834 downwards.
CACAAGGAAACCCTCCTAAATGCTGTGTTTAATAAATCTGGACCAACTTAATGCTGCGTAGGCACAAACAGAACCAACAACATTAAACTATGCTTCTTGGAAACAGGTCACTGCAGACAGGCCGTTTTGGAACCTTTACTGGAATATGTCAGCGCCAGAAAGGCCAGATTTAAGACGTTTGAGGTGAAAGTGTTAACAATGACATTGTAAAAGGTGCAGATAATTAAGTTTGCTGAAATCACTTGTGTTGGACTGAAAAACACAGATATTGCAGCCTAGCTGTAAACCAACCCACTTGCCCTTTTCAGGGTGACCGCAGATGGAGAGGAAGAAGGAAACCAATCAGGAACAAGATCAGAAAGGGTAGCCTTGAGTTGGCTGAAGGCCTGTACTCCATTGGTAGACAGTAGTCAGGAGGAAAATAAATTATGGATTGTAAATGACAGGCAGCTATGGGGATACATGATCAGTGCCATATGGCAGGTGCTGTAAGAAAAAGAAGCACAGTAATTAATTCATCATTGAAAATTTTAATGTGGCTAGAGACTTGTAATTTTGGAATGGATGCTATAAACTGATTTGGTCAGTCACATTTGCTTCAGATATTTTTGCCCTTATTTGGGTACTCTAATAAATAACATCAGATGGAAGATGTATTAAAGAAGATAAAGCACAGGCAGCGTTTTACAAAATGAAGTCTTATTCTGTGCAGACTTTCTTTGTCAAGACAAGAAAGATCATTCTTAGAAGCTATTTACATCCTATCCTAAAATGTAAATCGCTGTTAACCCTACCAGACCGCTGGCCCGGTTTACCGGGGATTTCTTAACCAGTCTCTATACCGCTGGCCCTAATTTTCGGCTTTTTGCGTAGTACGGGAAAATGATGCGTCACAGACTAAAAATAACCACCCAGTCGTTATCAATCCTCTTTGTTAGACATTGCAAATGTCTGTCCGCATGTGTGGATTATATTTGTGTTGTTTTACGTGGAAATATTATGAAAATTCACAATGAAACGAGCGGCTGATGAATCAAGTTCTAGGCTTTTCACAGTCCAACAGGTGATCGATACTTTGGTTTATTCACACTCTGTGATATATATATAATTATTATCTGTGATAATTTCATAAAGAATACGTTCTTGAAGTGACAATTTTGAAGTAGATCGATAGTAGGAGGAGGGGGTGTGTCCATCAAACGGCAACATCTGGTGTTCACTTTGTGAAACAAAGTTGATCCTGATGAGTGAATTCGCACACAAAGGTGGAATATTGGCGCTAGATAAAAGGTAAGCCTATTTTCTTTGTCTCCAAGTTTCATCATATTCTAGCCACTTGTTTGCATGTAACTAATATTTTTTGTATTTCATGTTGGTTTTTTCGCGGTAATGCCCAGGAGCTCAGGTTATAGGGAAGGTTAGGTTCAGGGCCTCAGGTCTGGTAGGGTTAATGAGAAATAATTTGGAAGCTGTGAAGAAGTGGTTTTATAAATGAATGATGAGAATACTCTGGGCAGACAAAATGAGTAATGAAGAGGTCTTGTAAGAAACTGACTCAGGAAGACAACTGCTGCCTTCATCAAAAGAGGAAAATCTACATTCTTTGATCATGTAATGAGAAGAAGAGAACTGGAGTACATCCTAACAGTGGGAAAGTTACAGGGGAAGAGAGTCAGAGGGAGACAGAGAGAGAAGATGCCGGACAGTTTGACATCATAGCGTGGAGAATCATTTGTGTCAGAGTTGATAAAAAATATGCGAGGTTGTGTATCAATGACTACCAACACCACACGACACGGACTATAAGAAGTATACAGAAAACATGTTATGTGCGTATATGCATCTATGTGTATACACATGCATATATATATGTAAATCAAAAAGAAAAAAATAAAGGACCCTTTTCCAAGCCTTTAGGCATATAGAGAATATAGGGCTAGACCTATATATTATAGATCAATCCGCACAAGATGGGTGATGTTTTTACTTCCTGGGACTGCACCCGGTTCCCACTCAAGGCTGTGTCCACCTGGAAGCCAAGGTCATTTTTAAAAAAAAAGTCCGGCTCCACCAGGGAGCAAACCCTCGACCTTTCGATCTAGCGGCTCCGCCATGGTGACTCCTGTGTATGTATATATATATATATATATATATATATATATATATATATATAATTATTGTCATTTGTTTATAATTTCTAGGGTGTGATTATCCTGATGGTGTTTGGTTTTGACACAAGACTAGTGTTTTCTCCTATTGTTAGAAGGTAAGATCTTAAATAGTTATTGAAAGTTGATTTAGTCACATATTCTTGATCGGTGATGATCACTAACTTTTGATATTAAGGAATGAATCATGCATTGATTTGAAACTTAATTTAACTGTCCTCTGGTCCCAGCAGAGTTAATCTGTATATCAGCTGGCACTCATACCATAAAAAGCTTCAGGCACAACAGCCAGCCAATTGTGAATACGACTAAAAATGCTTGAAAGGAATTGGGTGATGACTTGTTTGTCATTGAATGTAGGCCCCAATATATTATCAATCTAAAGAGATTACAGTGTTATTTTGAAAATGTAACATTGATGTGTATTTTCCGTCATTAACAGTGGTGTGGCTGATGAAGAAGGAAAAGACACGAAGGACTGGTGAAGATAGTTATGGAGGGAATTTTATGGGGAAGTGAAAGAGGGAAAGACCAAAATGTAGATGGATTGAAGAGGTAAAGACAATGTTTACTGATGACCGCAAAAGGCAGAGCAACTGGCTTAAGAATGGAAATTTCCAAAGACTGTTATGAGGACAGAGCTCTGCCCAAGCATTACTATTGGAGGATGATGATAACCCAGTTTGATTAAATAGGATATGACATTTTGAAATTCAGGAAAATATATTTTTAAGTAGTTTTAGCTGTTGATCATAGGGTCAGTCATCTTTATTTTTATGTATGTAGTGGTTTCAACTGTGGTAGTTATATTTCACTGCATTCCTTTTATGTACAGTGTTTTAGGAACATGAACTTAACTGTACAGTATTAAATTATCATGACAGCCCTTCTATATCTAGAATTAACTAAACAAAAAGATCAAGTTTGACTAGAAAACTTTGTGGAGGGAAAGGAAAAGACATGAACAAATACGATGAGAAGACACGAGATTAGATGAAATAATATGTGCAAGAATGTGTGAACGAGGAATTAAGTGTGGATCTAGCAAGGAAGGACGTATGTGAGAGGAAGAGAAGGACGTGTGTATAATCAGTAAGCTACGGGACCAGTTAGCATTTATACCTTAAGATACGTGCTGTGGGGGACGGAGCACCTGTGGGTATGCCCAGTGTGCAATGATGTTGATTCTTTGACAAGTAAATCTAGTCTTAGTTGGTATTAAATGTAGTTACTTGTTGATAACAGCTTCACTTTTTTTTTTAAATGATCACTTCTGTTAAAATCAGAATGGTGTGATTAATATTTTTTTAATGTAGATATAATGTATTCTATAGGATATTGACAGACACATTCATATTTTCTTTTTCATGCAGACAGATGTCTAAATATAGATTTATCTATATGACATATGTTCGGTAATCTTTTTTTTTTTTACAAGTTAGCACTATTATTTTAACAGATTATATGTGCCTTTGCCTGTCTGTGTAGTTGATGTTGCTTCTATTTGGTAGTCCATTTTTTGGCTGTGTTGTATAGCTGTAAATGTTTGATAGATTTTTAGTTTTATATCTTAATTATTTGTATAGTATATAATACTCTATAAATATCAGATATCTCTTTGTATGCACACTATCTGAAGATCCTATGCCTTTTAAAGGCTTATATTTCTTAATATAATATTTATTACTGTGTTGTCTAGAAGACTGGCATTTCAATAAATTATTTTTTTAAATAAAGTATACACAAATAATAGGTTGCTGTGGTACATACTACAGTAACAGTTGCTGAGGAATCAAACTTGGGTCTCCCGCATACATTAATTCTTAACTATTCGACCAGTCGTTCCTCTCTCAACTTACAATTGTAATGTAAATTTGTTGTGTAGGTTGGCTGATATGGGTATGTCTTTCCACTGCTGTCATTGACAATATTATGTGGCGAGGTCCCAGTGTATTATCATTGTTGAGAGACTATAATTTTATTTTGAAAATATAACATTCAGCTGTCTTTCCCCATCACTAGTAATGGTATCTGTATTTGTTTCCAAGTTATTCATGCTTTGGTTAAAAATCTGAAATTTTCCTGTTCACTCACAACATGTGAATATTTGATATTGATTTATAAAATCCACAATTGGGCATATGAAACTTTACCTGTATTTTACAGACCATTCGGCACTTAATGGGTGATGGGGTCAGCATCATGCCGACCTCATTTACTTCCCAGGTTTGTAACTGGTACCCACTCTAGACTGGGTTGATACACAGATTTAAAAAACAGATAGTTGTATCTTTGGCTGACAGTTTATTCTTTGACATGAAAAGAATTCTGCACAGAAAACGAATTACAGACATTTGAGCTTGTGGTTTGTGCCAGTGTTGTGGTAATGGCTAAAAATTTGAATAGTTAAAAAGATATGGCCAGTTGAAACTAAAAATGTGTACAGTAAAAACATTAAATATGTGTACTATAAATATATCAATGACGAACAGAAAATAATTTAACATATTTGCAGTAAATTCTCAGTCCTGAATAGTGAATAAAAACAGGTAAAATATGAACAGTAAAAGCAGTTAAAGTGTAAAAACAGTTAAAATGTGAAAAGTAAATACAAAATATTAACAGTAAAAAAAAAAAGTTAATTTACGAACAGTAATAAATAGATAGAGTAAACAGAAATTTATTATGGAAAGTTCTTGAAAACTACGGTATAAATGGAACAAATTTAGATTGTGTTAGGGCTATTTATAGACAAAGTGAAAGCGCCATTAGAACAAGAGCTGGCATCACAGACTGGTTCCCAGTAACATCAGGAGTAAGACAAGGTTGTGTATTATCACCTTTACTTTTCATAATATTTATGGACAATATTAATAAAATAGACATAACACCAACAGATGTCGATAAACAGGAGGACTTCAATGAGCTGCTCTTTGCCGACGATCAATGCATATTTCACAGTGATAGTAAACAGCTGCAAGACCACATAAATCTACTACACGACAGTTGCCTCAAGCATCATATGAAGATCAATACTGAAAAGACAGAAGTCATGAGCATAAGTAGAGAGCAACAGACCATCGACATAAAGATTCTAGATCACATACTAAAATACTAAAACAAGTGCAAGAATTTAAATTCTTGGGAAGTATCTTTACATCCAATATAATACAATCTTTATACCGACATTAGGTATCAATGTCAGACTTGGACATTAACAAAAGAACACGAGAGAAGACTAACCACCTGTGACATGAGATGTTTGAGAATGGCTGCGAATAAAACCAGAAGAGATCGAGTGAGAAACGATGTGATTACAAAACTAGGAACCATAAAATTTATTGAGAAGCAAAGAATAAAACTATGAGGATGAAACCAACGATGCCAGCATCAGTACAACATGAAAAAAACACCAAGAGGCAGGGAAGACCAAGAGAGAATAGAATTGAAAGTCACGGACAAATAGACTTCATAACATCACGGCATATGAAGCGAAAAAAAATCATCTTAAGACTGCGACGCCTAACAAGTACAAAAGAAAGAATAAATAAAACAAATGTATTATGAGTTAAAATATGAACAGTAACACGCTTCTGCCAATTTTATTAATTAACATATAAAGATGCCAGTCTTTTATTGAGAATACACAGCATGTTTGTATTGTGACATATTCTGTTTACTATGACATTCTGTTTGCTCATTACATAATGTGGTACAAAGGTAACAAATTTAAGTTGTTCTTTGACTCCGTTCACGGCCGATAATGTTCGTGAACTGAAGCTGTTTTTCCTGTTTCAAATTAATGCAAATTCCATGAATCCATTCGCCCCCCTCAGAAAGTTTTTTTTTATAAATGCATGAAAAAAAATATATGTAATATCAAATATACAGTATAATTTTACCTTTATGTTGTTCATGGATCGAGGTCAAAATTTGTTTGAAAATTGTGTACTACTGTATAACTATTTAATAATTATAATCACTGCCTTGATTGTGATTTTCAGTGTTGACTTGAAACTATTTAAATTTTCATAAAATGTTTTCCATTAACTATATCAGTAGCACAGGTGTTGTCATGCAAGTTTATGGTATGGTAGGTATATAAACCTTTCTGTCCAACCTTTTGTTTTCATCAAGGTTTCCTTTCCATTTTTATGGAGTGATACATTTATGCAGCTTTGATCCTTTTTAAAGAAAAAACAATGTTCTTGCTTCTCCTACATCATCGTACAATATCCCGCCTGATGATCCTAAAATGCAACATAAATAGGAATAGTAACTTATAAACTGTACAGTCTGAAAATTAAGTATACTGTGTCCTTTAGGAAATGCTGATATCAAATGATCTGTTTCATAACACCAAGATCACACTATATAAAACACAGATAAGACAAATTCTCCTATACGGCTCTAAAACTTGGAAGGAGCATAACTTAAAACCAACAAACATATAAAGCCTTATTGCAGACTTTTAAGGACAGTCTGATGATGAATCTGTAAACCCATCAAAATGAAAGTAGTGGAGAGTGAGAAGCAACAACTAAATGCATAATCTATCTATTTAGATTACCGATAATTACTGGAATTATGAGGGCTAATAGACCACAATGGTTGGATATAAAGAGAAAAGGGCAGGTAACAGAGACAAAACCTGCGTACACAAAGTGCCATCTGGATGTGGTCACTAAAGCAGATGTTTAAACACTTGGAATGACCAACTGGAAAGAGAAGGCCAATCACAGATGAATGGAAACTAGTGGTGTCTACAGCAGTGAACTTAAGACTTTGGAATGCTCAACATGAGGAACTTATTAAGTCTGTAGACAGTTTAGCCTGGTTAATAAATTAGTAATATTGTATGGCAGTAATCTAACGTTTTATTCACTGGTGTCTGTGCAAGAGAACTATAATGGTATCACAGAATCACTTAGATAGGGAAACACATTCAAATATCAATTAGAAGATGATGAAATCACTTGTTCTGGGTGTTACACATGAGGAAACCTGATAATAGTATACATAGAAAGTCCCTTTACTGGAACATACAGGGTGGGAACAAAAATAAAGGAATAGCTATAAACACAAAGGAAAAAAATTAAAGACCAAGATGAACCATTATATATATATATATATATATATATATATATATATATATATATATATATATATGTGTGTGTGTGTATATTTATCTATCTATATCCTCTCTCTCTCTCTCTCTCTCTCTCTATATATATATATATATATATATATATATATATATATATATATATATATATATATATATATATATATATATATATATATATATATATATATAATGGAGGGAGCTGTAGTAATTAACAAAAGATAGGACAACTTGGCATTTTTTTTTTTTTTTGAAAGGCATGTGCTCTATTAAGGGTTAAACAAATTTAAAAAATAATAATGCAAAAGAGAATTTAATAAGTATTTTGCCAGGTGAGCCCAAACTATTTATAATTATTTTGGTTATCTTAATTAATATAGTTTCCATAGAGTCCTGTGGTATGCTGTGAATTTTACTGAAGAATATAAGATCCGATGGCCTAGTTATATGGCCCACAGGCCAGACCGTTGAGCATGGGGAAAAGATCCCAAGGCAGACAGAAAAACTGCTATAGGGACTTTTACACTGCTCTAAAGTCTTTCAGCTTTATCACAGAAACATGGAAGGCTGTTTCCCAAGACAGATCTGCCTTTTTGAGGCAGCAGAGGTTGCACTGGCATAAACACAGGCAGGCTGGAAAGAACTTTAGCAAATCCCACCTCTAGTGTCTTTTCCAACTGTTGTATGCCCTGCTCAAGAATTTATGAGCTCAAATCTGAATTAACCATTGTTTTTGTTGTTGTACTCACAATCACTGACCTTTTTGTTAATGTTAAATTGTCTTCGTTATCAGTGATGGGTGAACAGCAACACATTAAATTTATTTTCAGTGATTAGAAATATCCTACCAATTAAGCCCACAGTATAACTGAATTTGTATCTGCTACTTAATAAACATATTACAAGGTGAGCTCAGATCAGAAAATTGTTCGTAACTTAATATCTCACCAAATGAACCCAGGCTATGTTAGTGTTTTATACATGTCCTACAACTGAAATCCAGATTATCATTTTATGTTGGTAGTTTAAAAATTTTACTGCCACTTGAGCCCATATTACAAATTTATGTTTGTAGCTTTATATATCACCAGTTGAGCTCTGACTAAATATTTATTGTTTAACATAATAATTTACCAGTTAAGCCCACCCAGTATGTAAAATTATATTCATAATTTTATGTATGTCCCATAAGTTGAACCCAGATTGTAAATCTGATTTGGCAGCTTTAATAAATTCACCCCCAGATGAACCCAGATTAGAAGGTTGTGCTTGTAACTTTATAAATATCCCACCAGTGTGAACCCACATTGTATGTTTATATTGGTAATTTGATACAAATCCTACCAGTGTGAGCCCTGATTCTAAATTAATGCTGGTAATTTTCATACATATCTCACCAGCGTGAACCAAATTGGTGATTTCATATATATCTCACCATAGTGAGCTCATATTGTATGTTTTTACTGGTAATTTAATGCATATTTCACCAGTGTAAGTCCATATTGTATATTTTCATTGGTTATTTCATACATATCTCATCAATTCGAACCCGTGTTGTATGTTTATACTGGCAATTTCATACTTGTCTCACCAGTGTGAGCCCATTTTGTGTTTTATATTGATAATTTCATACTTATTCCACCAGTGTGAGCCCATATTGTATGTTTATACTGGTAGTTTCATAAATATTCCACCATTGTGAGCTCATATTGTATGGTTATATTGGTAATTTCCTACAATTTCACCAGTGTGAGCCCATATTATATGCCTATATTGGTACGCTTGTCATTTCATACATATCCCACCATTGTGATCTTAGATTGTATGTTTATTTTAGTATTTTCATGCATATTCCTCTATTGTGAGCCCAGGCTGGCAACTGAAAAATAGAGTACATGCTGGACACATTTAGTAGAAAATTACTATTAATTGTTAAACTGTCACTGGATGTCTGAAAATTATTTTGCTTATTCAGTTTGATTGCTTATTTTTTGCTGTGGAAGAGCTGTGGTTAGGACACTGGTTTACAAGAATTTATGGTCCGGGTTTGATCAACATTCTAACCCTTTCCACCCCAGACAGTTATTACTTTAACACGTTCTTTTCTAAGAAGTTTTACTTTAAAGTATTACATGTTTGGGTCTGAAAGGATTACACTTCAGGCAGCATGAGACAAAGGAAGTGTAACATACCATTTGGCTACATTGACAAGTAACAATTAATTATCTGCTATAGAATTATAGAATGAATAAAGTACCTGGAGAGTTGTGAGGTACCCAAAGAGTTAACATAATTGTGTTTTTTTCTCCCTAGCCAGTATGGCTTGAGGGTTGATCCAGCATTGTAAAATGCACAAGGGAATTTTCAGGGAATATCTGGAAGGGAAAGGTAGTGAGAAAATAAAACTGGTCATCTCACCTAATTAAACCAAGGTCTGAAATATGTGGCTAAAAGTAAAGGACCGTTTTCATGCCTTAGGCATATTGGGCAAAGAGTGCTGGACCTCGTTTTTTATAGACCACCTGGCAGTCGGTACGTGATGGGGTCAACAGCATGCTGGCCAAGTAGACTTCACACTACCTTTACCTGTGAATCAATAAATAGTGAGGAAAACATAAAAGCTATAGGATTGTCATCATTTGTACAGTCTTCTAAGAATGTCATTTATCCATAATATAGTTAGCTTCTGACTGTCTCTAAATATGTAACCAGCAACGATTAGTGGTGGAAACTTATTTTGAGGTTAATACTATTGATTGGACTATTCTCCAGGTCTTCTGAAGCATTCTGCAGCAGTATTATATCAGAAACCCGCCATAAATGAGTTATCTCATATCACAACTTGAAATTCACAGACACATGTTGTCAGTAGATATCTTCTTCGCGTTCACTGACCGTAAACTCCTTCGGAAAGCTCTGGTTGTTCATCTACCTCTGGACTTTAGACTTGGTCCAGAGCCCAAGTGTTGTGTGCACATCCATTTTACATATCTGATGTATTTGTATGCAAACTGTTGGTCCAGTGCCTGTTAGGCAGATGCACTCTGACTGAATGAAACCCCCAGTTAGTCGACTCTTACGACATGCTTATTAGGAAGCAGTGGGTCTGTTCTTGTTTTCCCCACAGTGGGGCCACGGAACCCACACGGGGAGTCCATGGATATGATATTTCTTTCTATTGTATTCTTCTGGACTTTATCTCTACTCATGGTATGGAAACTGAAAAATAAAATTATAGTTTGCCCACAGTGAGAAGACAGACAGCGAAAGTGACTGTATTTTGTTGTGGTGGCTAATTATATTATCAGAGTGTTTTGTGGGAAGGTGCAAGATAATACAAACATTACATTTTCCCACTAAGTATTTATCTACTCTTACGGAAAAGTATTAAAACATAGGTCATTCTGGCACATTCTGTGCAAAGGTTTTAAAGAACTGAATATTCTGTATAAGATATTTAAGATAGCTGGCATGGGGATTACACCATTGCAGGAAATCACAAGGATATACTGTCCGTGATATGCAGGAGTACGAGGGAATAAAAGAGCGGATTTTCTGGCTAAAAACGGGAACGCTAGTACTGGACAAGGGAGATATTCTGATTACCTTATATGAATGAATGTTGACAGAAGACACGAGATCAGATTAAATAACATGTGTAAGAATGTGTGAACGAGGAATTACGAGTGGATCCAGCAAGGAGGGACAGAACGTATTAGTTGAAGAGAACGACCTGTTTATAATCAGTGTGCTACGGGAACAGTTAGCATCTACACCTTAAGACATTTGCTGCTTGTGATGGAGCATCTATGGGTATGCCCAGTGTGCTATGATGTTGATTTAAATCAGTAAATTAGTAAACTACAGGGGATCTCAACTATTAGCTTTAATTGTAAAGTGTACCTGAATTTGGTTGCCACTTCTAAATTAAGATTGTATTTGACAGAGCTGATGGAAGAGTGTCGTTTTCATGTGACTGTGTATTAGGAGGAATTGACTACATATTATTGGGTATCATAGATTTAATCTAATGAGATAATTAAAAAAACATCAGTGTCCTGAAACTCATATGTACATTCATGGCTTTTCCCGTTAAAAAAATTTAATGAGGTGTGCCTTTGTATTTAAAAGTTGAACTTGGGAGATTAACTCTTGTAGGGCTGAAGTTGTTCTGAGGATTGTCACACCTGTTACTTATTTAGCATGTGTCGACTTGGGAGCCAAAGTAAATTTTGGGGGAAAAAAAATTTGCCTTGATGTTGATTTAAACCCTAGACCATCTGACTCCCAAGTCTAGCATCTAGCTACCACTCTATGCGGCTCCAGTGTTTGTAATATTTGATACATAATATAATATTTGTAATATATGGGGACTTCATACTTAAAGGATGTTCTGCAATAAGACTATATGTGTTATGAGTTTTATGTTTTAATATTTAATTGAACATACTGATTTTCACTGACAGGATAACTAGCAGATATCGTTCCTGGAGGTAATCTGCGAGCTCATTGCAGTTTCATATTCTAATTTCTCTAAAACAGTTTCACATTTTTTTTCTCTCTCTAAAACAATACTTTTATGTACAATGTACATTTTGATAAATAACTGCATTTATCTGTCATCAAAATGCATGACCCTGGTATTTAAAATTTAGTTGCAAAATCCAAGACAGAAATGAAACCCAGCATTTTTAGCTGTTGGGGTTTCACTGGGTAGTTTTAGAACAGTAGTTTACCATCAGAGGTCTCATAGACTGCAGTGTTTGGGGCATATACATACAATGGCAGATCATAGATAGACAGAAACTGCATACACAAAAGAGTTGAATGGGAGTGGACGCTGAAGCATACCAAGAAGATTGTGTATGTAAAGGCTTAACTTCTCAGAGGTAATATCTACCTTGAGATTGGATGCTCAATATGTCTGTTTTTCTGTGTGTTACCAGGGCCAATAAGGGGCGAGAAGAATAGTACAGTTATTACCTACCATACACACAAAAAAAGAAAATACTTTTAACCCTGTTGCAAACTGACACCCCGGTTGAGTCTAGTTTCCCAAGAAAGCCACATGACCGAATTTTCCGGAGTGAAGTGTTCACAAGATGCATAGTTAATGGTGTTGGTTGTGTTCATGCCTGCGCAAATGTTTAGGAGGTCAGGATATGAATGTATTACCTAAACATAGCATTTGGAGTTTTTCCTTTGAACCAAATAGTTTTTCTTTAAAGCCAAGTTGACATAAAATATTTTCCTAAGCCTCAGTGAGACATATTTTGAGGCCTCAGTTAAAATATTCCATTGAGTGCTTCTCTCTGTTCATGTTTAATGGTCACTATTTTATATTTTAAAAAAAAATCCTTTTTAACAACAAAATGAATGTAGATAAGTAAGTTAAAAAAAAAAAAACATAATATTGAGCTGTATAAATGTTTTTAAAGGATTTGTGTGTGTGTGTGTGGGGGGGGGGGGGGGTGGAGGGGATTCCCACAGGGCCATTCCTAATTTTTTTTATCTGTAAGCATTCCTGGTAAAAAGGTTATATGTAAATGCAGAATAAGAAGAAATAACCGACTTTGCATGTCATAAGCAGTTATTAAGGAAGATTGGCATACTACTGGCTACTTCATCGTCATGTAGGATGGGATGCAGGGGTACTGAACCAACAACACATGGTGGTGCACCAGATCCAAGACACAAACTGGTCAAGGCCTGTCTACACCTGCTCATCCCAGAAAAAGGTTCCCAACCTGGCCAGTTTAGATATAATCACTGTTTTATTTGAAGTTGGAGCACATCTGCCTGTGAGGCAAGGAACCAGAAGTCCTCATACCATTCACTAGATCTTTATAACAGATGTGCACACAGGGCTCCATTTCTGGAACAGGATTAAAGTTCAAAAGTGGATGAACAACCAGAACTTCACAGGGAGTAAGTATAAAGAAGATCCTGTAGGTCATCAGCTGCAAAATCCAGTCACTAATTAACTTGCCCACTGAAAGTCCTGTTGTGAGTTGGTTGTGGGCCTGTGCTTCTTGGGAAATTGAAAAGTTGCAGAAATGAGTCAGAATTGTTGAATCTGTCTATCATACATCTGATGTCCATTTTGAGAGCTCACTGATGACTTTTATTGTGTTTGTTAATTTAAATTGACATAAAATGTAGAACTTTGGATGTTCTGTCAAGATGTTTACAAAAAAAAAAGTAAAGGACTCTTTTCTACACCTTCAGGCGTAATGGGCACATAAGGCTAGACCCTATATTTTTTTACCAGTCAGAACTTGGTGGATGACATGGTCAGCATCGCGAGGCCACCTTTACTTCCCAGGATTTTTACCCTGTACCCACTCAAGGCTGGGTCAAACTGGCAGCCCTGTTCATAAAAAAAAAAACATCTGGCTCTGCCAGGACCTGAGCCCATGACCTTCCAATCCACAGGCAAACATCTAGTCGCTACACCACCATGGTTCGTCAGGATATTTTTTTTTTTTTAAACACCAGTTAAAAGAAAAAGAAAAAAAAAAAAAAAAAAACAAAAAAAAAAAAAAAAAAAAAAAAAAAAAAATCCCTAACATTTTACATACCCCCCCCCCCTCCCCAAACCCCCCACCCCTCCTATTTTCTTTCTTTTACTGAATGTTACCAAAAGTACCTAATATTTTACCATTTTTTTACACTATTTTAAAACCCAAAATACCTTTCATTTATCTTCTAAAGACAACATTGAAATATTTGTTTTTCCTCTAGCCTTAATTTAATCCACTTACTGTTTTACATTGCATGTTATAAAATGATAGTGTTGAGTAACATTTATACATTTGAAGATGTTATGTGACATGTCATACATTGGATAGTGTTTAGTTACATAAGTTACATGTTATACATTAGAAGATGTCACACACTGCATGGTGTTATTGGATAGTGATAAGTTGGTAAATCTTATGTTGGGTAGTGTTATGTGACTTATCGTAAATAGACAGTATGAAGTCATATATCAGAATGGATAGTGTTTAGTTGTTAAGTTGTTGCTTGTTACACATTATATACTGTAAAGTTATTTTCTAGCCAAACATTGATTGGTGTGAAGTTATGTACATATGAAAAGATAACCAAACCAGACGAAAAGTAGAACTAGTCAGCTTCATATTATCACAGCATAAAAATGACAAGTGAACGTTATGGCTAGAAAACCTTCGTCAGCACATTACATGAATAGACAGTGTTACCATTACAAACAAGAATACCCAGAATCACTTAATTGAGGTATCTTCAAGAAAAATTCATGTCTGACCAGCTGAAGCTCTGACATAAGTGTGTTTATGTGTACATGTAAACATACATTATGACTGTAAAATCTTATATCATATGATATATAAAAAAAAAAAAGTTCAATCTCTTACATGTTAAATATCTGGTGCTGTCACATATTGGATTATGCTAAAATGGTTATTGCATAGTGAATCCTGTCTGTTGTGTATTTGTGTGAAGTTCAGTTTGTCATATATGATATGTGGATAAATCCTAGAATATAATCATGTGAAGTCAAACTTTTCACATATTGTATTGTTTGAGCAGGCCATTCCCAACCTGGATAGTGCAGAGTAAGGTCTTTGACATATTTGTACTACTGTAGCTGTTTCAGTTAATTATTATTTGTTGCCTTTGTGTTCACTTCATTATTTTCAAAGTTTAATGCTGGTAATATATTTGCTTGAATCCACAAATTGTGTATAGTTCACCCGAGTTTTGTGTTTGACCCAACCTGAACTGTGTGCCAGGAAATGACATGTGAAGTAAAAGATGGCTGGCATGATGCTGACATCATCACACACTGTGTGTCAGTTGCTCTATACAAATAAGGGTTTAGCACCATATGTCCAGTCCACCATGAAAATGGTATTTTATTTTTACTTGTAATTTATTGATACAGTTTACTGTTTTGAGTTTAGTTTTATTTTTCATGCATTTTAAAATCCAAATATAACCTTCATTAGTCCTAGAGTACATTATTATGCTTAAGTAAATTTCAGTGCCCATTATCCATTTGTTAATCTTTGATTTGGTATCTTATAAAGAATTTCATATTATTGATATTGCAATTTTTACAAATTATGTTTCTAGATGAATATTTTGAAACCTGTATTAATACAGAATCAGCAGAGATACAAAATATTTTTTTGACAAAGCTTTAAATTTACAATTTAGTGTAATATTTCAAAACATTTGATCTCCTTGTGTATGGGTTCTAGACCCTGGAGGTGGGGGTGGGGGGGGGGGGGGGGGGGGGGGCAATTATTGATCCACTGCCACCTTAACAAACATGTAGTCAAAGGCGACTAATTAAGATTGCATGTGTTGGGCCAAAAGATATTGGAGCCTAGCTGTAAACCACAATACAACCTGCCAAACACTGTTTTAATGGCAAATACAGAAGAACAAAATTTACCTTCCCAAAATAAATAGTCTTTTCTACAGTTTACAGCTGTTATCAGATCATGTTAAAAATAAAAACACACACACACATATATATATATATATATATATATATATATATATATATATATATATATATATATATATATATATATATATATATATATATATATATATATATATATTTTTTTTTTTTAAGGTAAGGGCTGAGATTTGTTTACATGGACCAGGTCTTCTAGTGATTTCCACGGGTCTCAGGGTGGTGAGATTGGATGCCCATGCGCATTTTTACCTTGTAAAAAAATCCCTTAAGAGTTGGAAATAAAAAAGAGTAATCTAACGGCACTACCCGGGCAAAATTTGGAGTTAAAAATCTACCCAAAGTATTTTGGGATCCTCGCCGGTGCTACAGAGCCTGTGCACTGTGCTGAGCTTCTTTGGACTCAAGACTTGAGTTACAAGTAGAACTGAGCACTTATGGGTTACTACCTGTGTGCCATGATGTTGATCTGTGGTACAAAACCTCAAAAACCAAGACTGAAGGAGGAGAAGAAAATTTCGTAGACACTCTGAGTTAAGTCAAGTTTGTTCTTTTAACTTGCTATAAAAACATTTTAGTCTCCTTTCAGACTCAGAATTGGGTTGAAGTAGCTAGTGGTTAGAGCACTTTTTTAAGAATAGTGGACTGTAGAGAAACATGTTCAGATGACTTAACACCAGTCTGCAACTTGATGATGATTAATCAATCTTTATTTCTTCTTGCATAATGTTCAGGTTTTGAAAAACTTGTACTTGTAGATAGGATCAAAGGTAAAATGATCTGGCTTCAGTGTAAGATTTTATTGTATGTATACAATTGATTCCACTTCCATGCAGATTTCTGCTAATAACAGCTACTATTGAGTGAAATAGAAATTAGTTAAAAATAATTTTCTAAACCTAAAATTGTTATTCCTTTCTGAACTATAATTACATAATTAATAATTATATAAGTATGTATCGTTTTATCTATTTATTTAACCTCTCTTACCCCAGCCTAAAATAGATTTATCTGAAGAAAAAAAGGGGGGAGGGGCAGGAAATGTAATGAAACTCACAAACTTGCAGTTTATATGATAATATGATGTAATACATTTGGCCACATTCAAACTGATTTCTCTTCCATCCCCAGACTGCGACGTTATTTATTTGGAAACGACATGGTCCGGCTTCCAAAACTCTCTGACCTAGATTCTGATACAAAGCAGACGTGTCAGCAGTTCACAGATTACCATAAAGAGAATTGTGCTCGAGAGATTGTCAGAGACCGAAGGTAAGCTCAGTAATTTAGCCACTGACACTTGATGGCCAAGTGTAATATTGTAGATATAACCATTAACAGGATATTCAAAGATATCTAAACAAGAATAAGACAAGTGCAGCTTACACTGAAAAGAACACAGTTTACATACAGAAACCTATGTTTTAAACTTGGCAAGTTCCCCATGTGGGCTGCAGGCCCTATTTGGGCAGGGGGGGGGGGGGGGGGGAAGGGGGGAAGTGTTAAAAAAGATGCCATAAAAGGCGACTAATTAGGGATTTTTCCTTCAATGTCAGAGTGCATCTGCCTGAGAGGCGAGGAACCGACAATGCATACAAATAAGCCATATTTGTTAAACATAAAACTCAAGTTCTGGGACACAATCAAAGTGCACAAGTAGATGGAAAACCAGAACCTTCTACCATAATTTACAGCTGGCAGATGCTAAAAAGAAGACAATAGACAAATAACATGAAGAAATTAATTTACTTAACACTAACTAGGACTTAATTCACTGAATACTAACTAGGACTTAATTTACTTAACACTAACTAGTACTTAATTCACTGAACAATAACTAGGACTTAATTCACTGAACACTAACTAGGATTTAATTCACTGAATACTAACTAGGACTTAATTTACTTAACACTAACTAGGACTTAATTTACTTAACACTAACTAGGACTTAATTCACTTAACACTAACTAGGACTTAATTCACTTAACACCAACTAGGACTTAATTCACTTAACACCAACTAGGACTTAATTCACTTAATACTAACTAGGATTTAATTACTTAACACTAACAAAACAAACCCAAAGCAAATTCTTAACACTAAGATTAATTATTTAACAAAACTAAGACTTAATTCACTAACCAAACAAAGGTTTAATTCCCTTTAACATACTAGGTTAAATTCCTGATACTAAGGCTTTTTTCCTTTAAACACAAACAGGACTAAAAAGCTAACGGGATGGAACGAAAAAAAATGGCACAGAAAAAAAATAAAGTTTCGACTAAACCTTATCAGCGACTTAACAAAAGAAAAAAAAACCGTAAGCCAAAGCCCCAAAACGGGAAAGTATACAAAGAAAAATTTAAACGGAAAAGGGGAAAAAGGGGAATAAGGGGCTGTTGGAATAAAAACTTTGAGGAGGGAAAAAGAATGTTAGTTAGTGGATCCTTTACGGGATTACAGAACCAGAAATGTGTCTCTGGGGGATGTTTTGTTATTTTGCTTTCAGACGACAGGGGTTTGAAAGACACAGCATGAAAAAATATTGATTTCTTTGTTTTATTCTTGAATCGCCAGTTACGCAAACATCTTTCATGCTTCCCTCGTGCTCGACTTGTTTGGCTAAAATCTAGCGACCGGGTCGGACTTCCACACACTCGGGAAATTTATCGCGTCTCTCGAACCCTCCCTCTATACTTCTGGACTCTGATATTTACATTCGACGTATGAAAAACATTCGTCCCCCATTTAAATATAAAAGTTTATTCCAAAACATTATTCTTTAGGCTTATTCACGCGTCTCTTCATCAGGGCAGAAATTCAACTGTCTTATTCATTCCGGTTTACGTCTTTCCCTTCAGCCATGCTTTTCTTGTGTCTTCACTGTTTACCATGAGACACACGAGATCACTTCTCCCCTTTTCTCTTCTCTAGGGGCCCCCGCCTTTTTTCCCCCTCGGGGAAATCTTGGGTTTCCCCCGGGGAATTTCCCCATTTTCAATCTCCCCCTCCCCTTCTAGTAAAAAAAAATTTAAACCTTAAATTTTTTTTTTTTTACTTTTTTTAGGTTTTAATTTTTAAAAGGGTTTTGGGGTACTTTAAGAATGATTGGGTTAAATAATATTTTTGGTTTTTTAAAGGTTTTCTTCCTTTTGATAGGTTTTACATTTTTCCCTTTGTCCATTTCCAGTTTTAAAATACCAAAAGTACCCGTGGTTAAAAGGAAACAAACCCTTTAGGGACTCTTTCCAAATGCGGGAGCCAAAAAGGCTCTGGTATTAACCCCCTGCCATCCCCCCAGTCTGTTAAAACAAAAAACAATTCTGGGCTCCTTTTAAAAATTAAGTCCATACGGCATGGAACAGAAAGTAAAAACCCCCAAAGTCCCCCCCTCCCGTTGGATCATGGCTACTGTCATGGGGTTAGTTTCAAATTTGAAAAATTGCTTCCCCTATTTAGGTTTTTGAACCCAAACCTTGGTATGTGGTTTAAATTACCCCTTCTTTTCCGAAAAATATTTTATTCCCCTTTTTAATTTATGTAATTACCCATTTTGTTTTTCATTATTTTTACAAAAATTTTTAAACAAATATGTAACTTATTAAACCCATTTCAACATGCGTAACATTTTTATGTCATTCTTCCCCTTTTTGTCTCATATCACGTTATCATCACATCATCATCATCATCATCATTATTGTTTTATTATCAGGGTTTTTTCCTATTTATTCATCGTCATCAATTCTCTCATTAAGTCACCATTTAGTATATTTTATTACAAATGTAAAATACATAAAATCAAGTTTAAAATGTTTTCATATTTTCATTAAAAATACCTTTCCCGTAATTTAGGGTTTCCCCGGGAAAACATACAATACAAAATTTAATCTTTTTTATAATCGGACTCACGTCGGGTAGATGGTTTTCAATCCCTTTTTGGTTCTATCGAACTGAAATTGGGATAATAATAACGCCCTCTGATACTCTTGCTTATTTTTTGAACCTTGTTAACAATTTTGTCAGGCCCAAAGTTTCAGTCAGAATAATGAATTCCTTTTTTATCAAGAATTT
>CAJHNH020002700.1:97761-178581 GCA_905116865.2 Candidula unifasciata | reverse complement strand
AACATGGAGAAGGCAAGATGAGTAGTTAACCAGATAAACACAGGTACCATCACAATGGAGACTCTTCTATGGCTGTTGAGGAAGGAGATGAAGCTAATATGGGCTTGTCCTCAATGATGTGATGTCAAATCTTGGCTATCTTCCGAATAACGGAGGAGGAGGAAGAGGAAGAAGAAGAAGAAGGAGGAGGAGGGGGAGGAGAAGGAGGAGGAGAGGAGGAGGAGGAAGAAGAAGAAGAAGAAGAAGAAGAAGAAGAAGAAGAAAAAGAAGAAGAAGAAGAAAAAAAAAAGAAGAAGAAGAAGAAGAAGAGGAAGAAAACACTATATGAAGATGCTTGTTTTTCCTCCTAAAAGTTTTGAGTTAGAATTTGCATCAGCTAATCCCAGGCATAGAATGTACACTAAAAATTCCTCAGAGAGTGATTGTGGCTTGTGAGATATTTACCATATCACCCCCAACAAAAGCCGTCTGGTTTATACAAATGTTATAGATTAACACTGACAATGGCTTGTCAAAGAACAGGCTAAAAGACATTTGTTTAAAAAAACAACACACACACACACACTGATCAGTTTCTCCCCTTCAATTTATGTTTTGGATTCTTTTCATCTCATGTTGCTTTTGCAGTTTCAGTTTGTTCTTAGCAGTTTACACTTGCCCTCCATTTCTTTATTCTTCTTTTCAGTTTTCATTGGCCACATTCATTTTCATCTCTCTTTTACAAATGGAATGATACACTGTAAGCCCTATGTGACAATGAACATCATAACATGATGATGATGATTAGATGAAGTGTGGGGTTGCATTAAGACAAGATGAACAGGAAAGTGTTCTTTTGGTTTTGTTCATGAAATGAATGTGTTGAGCGTGTAGAATGATGTAAGCAAATTGTACTGTGTTAGTCAAATTTCTATTTGTACCTGAACTTTCTGAAGTTCGCTCTCACGTGAGCTGACAACTTTGCCAAACGCCTCAAATATCTTGTTGAGATTATCTCTAAATTCATTCACTGACTGTCCACCATATATTCTGAAGAAGAAAATACAACATACTCAATAAAGACACTTTCCATTACTGACACCTTCCTTGTGTGAATGTGAATATATATATTTATATGTGTGTGTGTGTGTGTGTGTGTGAGTGTATGCATGCATGCACACATGTGTGTGTGCGCGCGCACATGCATGTGTATGTTTGTGTGTGAACACCTATAGCGATGCATTTATGTATGCTTGTACTCACTATTACAATATGAGGGGACAGCTACACAAACACTTCCCTTCACACATACATAAACACACAAATACACGAGTGCACACTCACCCACCCACACACGCACACACACACATACACATTCACTGTCTGACACTCTCTCTCTCTCTTACTTGTTTACTCACTTACACAAAAATGTGTGTGTGCATGCAAGCATATTCCCACACACAGAGACAATCAAATGGGAAATAAGCAGTCCTAGCTTTAAAAAATATAAAATAATTTTGTAAAAAAAAACATATTCCATTTTATCTTTGAAACAACAGAGAACTTTACTGGAAACATGAGAGAAAAAAAAAGCATTGTAACAAACATATTCCAATTTACCTCTGTGATAACATACAGGACTTCACTGAGAACTTGAACACATCATCCAACACCTAAACATCATAGAATATGTTTGATGAATAAATACTAGAGAATGACAACTTTTATAACAAAAATAAATACAATCTAACTCTTTCTGTACCATGCAAATTATCATGCTTTGACTAGAAGCCTAAATACAGTATTCATTTTGGACTCTTCTATAGCAGACAGTTGTCAAATCAACACATTCTATTCAGATTGTTAGCTCTTCAGTGCTAAAGAACTCATTATGCGGTTACTCCATAAATTATATGCTTGTCTCAATTCCCTGTACCTAAGCCAGTTGTTACGTAACTCATTGTACTTGAAATATTACTGGAACTCATCCTCCTATGTGGATTCCCCCAATACTTTTTATGCAAGAACTTAATAATAAAGCACAAACCTTTCAAGCCAGGATGGGTTGAAGTAACATATGTCTGGTGCCTAATAGGAATAAACTCACAGGGAGCAAGTACAGCAGGGATCTACCAGTCATCAGTAGAAGTTATCCTCGTCGACAAGTGTTTTGGCCCACGATTTCTCCTAGACACTTTCGGAGGTGGGCCCACCTGAGTTCATGAAGCTCAGGGCTGGTACCCTGCTGCACGAAATTACCGGATGGTGTTTTTTTTCTTCGGATAGGGACAAGACGACTTGGTGATTTGCAGAAGGTATTGTGAGATAAGAAGTCGTCGCGGCAGCCTAATTAGAACAGTCAGCATACCTGGACGACCGAGCGACAAGCTAATGTTTGGTTTACCGGACACATGTTGGACTTTTGTTAGCAGGTGGCAGAGGAACACTGGTAGACAATTCGGACACAATGGACTTTCAAAGGGTGAGAAACCGATTTCCACTAGAAACCTGGACCAGCTCACCGAGGCCCGTCCCCTACGTTGTTTCGTTGCGTCCAAAGCAAACTCGAGGCCCTTTCGGCTGCCTCGACCAGCCGTTTGAGTGTTCGTTTCCGTTCATTACTGCGCAATCCTAGTTCTTTAACCACATTGTAGAGCGAAGTGGAAACGAGGCCTCTCGCCCCCACTTCGATGGCAAAGACCCGTACTGTGTACGCCTCGTTTCTCCTCAGACCGGCTGCTAAGTCACAATATTTCTCGAGCTTATATGTGTGACTCTCGTCCATACGCGACTCATACGGGACGGTCAACTCAATCAGGATGAGCTGCTGTTTCTCCGCAGAGTGGAGAACTATGTCAGGTCGCAGGCTGGTCTTCCGGATTAACTCGGGGTACCTTTCATGGCCCGGCAGATCAACCGCCAGTAACCAGTCCCTCGCAGAGTCTAGCACAGATGGAGCGAATGCGTTTCGGTTGACCTTACCTTTTGGAATCTGCCCAGCCTTGAGGAAACGTATGGGGACGATGGTAGAACTGGCTCTAAATATCTAGTTTAGCCTCTTTTGGCCCAACAGTGTTATCTTAACTTCTTTGGAATCCAACACCTATTTATTTATGTCGAAAACTTGTTCAATCCCAGAAGCGGTAATTTCCTAATCTGCCGCTAAACTGCTGTACCTCATTATCAGTACTTTGCGTACTAAGTGAAAACAATGTGTCACAAACTAAAAATAACTAGCCAATCGTGGTCAGACCTCGTGGACAGTCATTCCAGATGTCTGCCCATGTGTTTTTGATTTACTTTGTGTGGTTTAACGTAAAAAATTCTTAAAATTCACAATGAAATGAGCGGCTGATGAACCAGGCATTTCGACAGAAAAGTGAAGTAGGTTTAGGCTTTTCACAGTCCAACAGGTGATCAATACTTTGGTTGATTAAAACTTTGAGAAGTCAGAATTTTATCAAGAATATGTTCCCAGTTAAACTGACTCAGTCAGTGAGAGTTTGAGTAATGAGGAGAATCTTGAAAATTATAGATATAAAACTAGATTGATAGTAAGATAAGGGGCTGTGTTCTTCAAACAGCAACATCTGGTGCTAACTTTTTGAAAGAAGGCTGATCCTGCTGGGTGGATTGGTACAAAGAGGTGGAATACTGGCGCTAGATGAAAGGTAAACCTATTTTCTACAATGTCTCCAAATTTCATCTTATTCTAACCACTTGTTTGCATGTAACTAATATTTGTGTATATCATGTTGATTTTTTCGTTTTAATGCCGAGGAGCTCGGGTATAGTGGGCAGTTAGGTTCAGGGCCCCAGGTCTATTTGATTAAAATAAGCAATAATAGTCAGTCAGTTAGTCAGTCGACAGATCATACTCTTTCTCTTCTTCTTCTGCTTTCTATACCCCAATGGAGCATAGGTCTTCAACCAACTTACACCAAGTTGCTCTATCCTTCGCTATGGCATGTAGCTCTTCCTGTGTCCTCCCTATCTTTTTAAATTCACTCTCTAGCTCCCTTCTCCATGTGTTTTTTGCCCCTGTGTCGATGGATCATACTCCCTGCACATCAAACCACTCAGTCAATAAGTGCCTGGATCCTCTCCTCAGTCAATACTGCAGGATGTAGCGGCTGACAACACCAGTTCTGTGTTGGTTTATTCTTCTTCTTTGGCTCCATGCATTGTGCACTTGTCTGGCCATACCATGTTTAACTTATTGCTTCTGCAGTCTGGCCATAGTTGCAAATTCACAGTTCATAGCTCATCCGCATTCCACAGTAGCCTTACATGCCAGCCTATCAGCTGTCTCATTTCCTTATACACCCGCATATCCTGGCATGAAAATGGAACTGATCCTTGTCAAACATAACTGTCTCAGAGAAACTAACCCCTGTCTATGGGCCCAGCCCATCTCTATCTTCCAGGCAAGCAATAAAGTAAAAGAATCATAAAGGACACCTTGAGGCATGCTCAGTATATGGTGCAATTTCCACATTTTTTCAGATCAACCAGCACATGGTCAATATAACTTCAGCTGCCTTTGCTTTCCAGAATATTTCATATTAACCATTTAAGCTATGTCAACCCAAGGGTATAGTTTAATTTGTTAAACATCCCCACCTCAAGCGGATTCAAGCTCCACTGCAAGAGCTTCCATGGCAACAGTGACAACAGCAAAATTAGAAGTGTATTACCTCCATACAAGCCAAATTTGCACACAGTTGAGTTGAGTCAAGAACTGACATCACAGCACTCAGGCCATTCCCGTGCAAAAATTTTCTACTTACTTTACCAAATGTCTTTGCTATGGTCTAACCAGAGATATTTTTTTTACATTTAAAAAAAAATGTTAGTATAGACACCAAAGAATCTAAAATTGAATTTTAAAAAAAGATGCTGATACACATGACAAAGGGTATAAATGTAGCACTGAAAACAATTATACCTTAAAAAAAAAGGGTTCAGTACTGAATATATAGCGTATACCCAGAAATAAGCCCTGGGTTAACTAAAGATACCACTGATATGCAAGCAGGTTTGCATGAAGAACTAATTATCACAGATAGTAGAGACAGTATACACCTCAGAACATAAAGCATTAAGGGGACATAATAAAGACAGGGTATTCTGCCTGTATTTTCCAAGCCTTTTGTAAGAATACCTCTTATGGCAGACCAAATAGGTTGCAACTGTCAGTATGGGAACTCTCTTTTGGCTACTGAAGAAGGGAACAGAGTACATGTTGGGATGTCCCAAGAGCACTGGTGTCATTTATTCTTTCATGCATTTGAGATGGGTTTTAATTTTTAGACTAACCTAGGCTCCCATGTCAACCAAAATTTTATACCACTTCAGATGACTCTCATCCTACAGTAGCTTACTACTATCATGTTACCTTAAAAACTTTCCTGCTAGATTTCTCATCAAAGTCTGTGCACGTGTAAACTCTTTCTGCTTGGACCTTGAGGCAATGCATTAGTTCCCTGAATGTATACAATATAAATAGATGTGACTGTTGTTCAATACTAAAGTCATTGTTAGTAAGACAATGGTTTAAAAACAAAATGATAAGACTGCAGGGAGAAATACATTACTTTCCACTTCTTAAGTTTCCTGTGATCACTAACTTTGATGACTATGCCAGCAAACAAAAATGTATGATGAACTCTGTGGACATGTGTATTGTAGTGAAGTAGTTTGTTTACTATGTGTAAAGCAGTTTGCTGTGTGCTAATATAGAGCAGTGTCAACAAGCAAAAAGCTAAATATGGTGTGGGTTTTATAGTACACCCTGAAAAAAGCTATTTTAGCTTTTTTCAGGGTAAGACTGAAAGCATTTCTGAAAGAATAATGCTGATATAGATTAGAGAAGGCAGTAGAGCAATGTCTGTTGTACAAACTTCCACCCCATGTAATGACAGATTAAGAAGAAGAAACAAGAATACTTCGATCAACTTTCAGACTTTCAGATATATCAGGTAGTGTGAATGAGAAAGATCAACAGACAGAGATGGCTGATTTCAACGGCAAAGTAGGTTAAAAAAAAAAAACCACCACAATGGAAAGACTGCATAGGACCAATCAGCAATGTGGAGAGGGAATGTACTAGTAATGGGCAATCCCTACTCGACCTTTGTTTTGAAAATGGACTAATAATAAGAGTGTTTTCCCAACATCAGTGTAGTCCCAACAAAACTTGGTATAAATGGAATAACACAAACCATACATCTCAGATTGATTTTTATTCTAATAAAGAAGACAGACAGAAGACAATTACTGGACTCAAGAGCACAAGCAAACGCAATCACTGATACTGATCATAAACCAGTAATAGTACAAAACAAAATCAACCACAAGAAAACAAGATGCCCAAAGTTAAAAACAGAAGTCATCAATATGAGGAAGTTACATGATAACACGGTCAAAAGCCAATTTAAAGAAGATATCAAAAAGCTGTTTAATAAACTGCCTGACGAGTATGTCGATGTATAGAATGAATGGGCAAACTTCAAGTCTGCAATACTCAACATTGATAAAATCAAATGCGGAACTAAAAGAAAAAAAAAAGAATGACAAGACAAACGATTAAGAATTGTATTGTGGAATAACAATGTCAAAGATATCATTTCTAAAAAGAAGGAAGCATAAAAAAAATGGATTAAATCCAAATGTGAACAAGATTATGTTACATGCAGATTGTTAAGAAGAGATGCAAAATGAAAGCTAAAAATGAATCATGGAAAAATTTTGGAGAGCTTGTGGCCACACTTCATAGAAGTTCCCCTAGAAAACATTACAAACAGGTAGAAAATATGAGAAAAAGAGATGAATGCTAAAAGCCAATGACCATTATAAACAATAAGAGTGGCAGTCCTGTATTTAATCAAAATCAAAAGCTAGCAAGAAAGTCATAATATTTTAAAGAGCTGCTCAATCCTGAAAATGAGATATATAACATCAGTTTTATGCCTAAAAGCAGTGACTAACATGAACCAAACTTTTTAACATCAAAAGTAACAACTGTTATATTGAAGCGC
Source organism: Candidula unifasciata (assembly GCA_905116865.2). Taxonomy (NCBI): domain Eukaryota; kingdom Metazoa; phylum Mollusca; class Gastropoda; order Stylommatophora; family Geomitridae; genus Candidula; species Candidula unifasciata. The sequence goes on along the minus strand of CAJHNH020002700.1, from coordinate 171,562 downwards.
CCTAAAAATAAAGCATCTGGTTTAGATGGAATGAGTACAGAAGTTATTCAATGACTGGTCAAACTGGCATCAAATGGCTAACAAGAATTTTCTATACAATATGGACAGAAAGGAAAGTTCCACTTAACTGGCAGCAGGCATTGATTATACCAATTTGGAAAAAGACAGGCAAAACAAGAGTCTGTGCATTGTAAGAATTATATCATCCTGAGCCACATAGGAAAAATATATGCAAAGTTATTAGAATTAGACCTATAGAGGAACAACACTTACGTGCATCACAATTAGGTTTCAGGAAAGGACAAGGTTGCACATATGCATTACTTACACACAGACAAGTTTGCAAGAAAACAACTGAATATGACGGTGAACTGAGTATTGTGTTTGTAGATCAAGAAAAAGCTTTTGATAGAGAAGATAGAAATAAAATATTTGCTATTCTTGAGGATTATGGGATACAAGGTCAATTGCTAGATAACATCATAGCCACGTACCACACATCCCAAAGTGCACTGAGACACAAAAAGGCATATCTGATATGTTTACAATCAATACAGGGGTAAGGCAGGGATGTGTGCTCTCTTCTCTCTTATTTACTATATACACAGTCATAATATCAAAAGAAGCCAGCTTTAAAATACTTGATCCAGAAAATCCAGAAAATGAGGGGCTTTACTTTCCAGAGGAAGAAATAGGACCATGCACAATAAACGAGCTACTATTTGCAAATGATCAGTGCCTGTTCTACAATGAGGGGAGAGGACTGCAAGAACATTTGAAGAGGCTAAGTTCAACATGCACAAGATATAACACAAAAATAAATACTACTAAACAGAAGTAATACAGGTCAGCAGAATTCCTAGTCCGCCACACAACGGTGCGAATGGTACTTGTCTGAAGCAGGTTAAAGAATTTAAATATCTAGGAAGCATATTTTCAGATGATGGGAGAAAAGACAGGAAAACAGAAATAAGATTCCAGTGAGCCACTGTACTTATATACCAACTGACACCGTTATTAAGACATCTGAACACAAGTATCAGCACCAAGAAACAGATTATAAACAGCATATTCATTCCAACACTGTGCTACCAGTGCGAGACTTGGACATTCTCAAAGGCTAACCTAGGTAAAATTAACACCTGTGAAATAAGATGCCTGAGTAAAGCCCCCAGCCTAACCATTTGAGACAAAGTTAGAAATGATGTTATTAGACAGACTGTAGGAACAAAACCATGCAGCAATCTTGTTGAGAAACAGAAGATCAAAAGGTTTGGTCATGTAATAAGAATATGGCCAGAGTAACCACCAACTCAGATGCTACGCATGAAAAGATCTGAAGTGAAAGCAAGAGACCACCCTACGAGAAAACAGACTGATGACATTAACAATTTTCTACCTAGACACAGAATGACAATAACCACTGCTGCCCATCAAGCAATGGACCGTAAACTATTCCTCCCCACAACACTTAATTGATGATGATGATCACCATCATATATTACAATGTGCTGATGACACCATCCTGATCGTGACAAGTCAGGAAGAACTACATGGATTGATAGATACTGTAAGGAAAGAAAGAGAAAAAAATGGGCCTCAGTCTGAACAATGGGAAGACAGAATTAATGGTAATGTCAAAGGGAAAAAACAGTGTCTGAATGCACAATTAAAGTTGATGGCTTTATGTTAGGACAAGCACATAAATTTAGGCAGATAGGCACATGGATAATATTCAATGGAAGATGTATCACAGAGATAAAGATTAGGCGAAAACTGCATTTTATAAAATGAAGAACATTTTATGCAATAAATCCATATCACTGGAGATTAGAAAAAGAGTTCTCACATGCTCTGTAGTGCGGATTTAACACACAGCTGTGAATCCTGGACAATTAATAAATAAGCCAAACAATTTCTTGAGGCCTTGGAGACACGGTTTTACAGAAGCATCCTTACAATTCCTTGGATAGCCAAAAAAAAAAAGGAAATGTTTTGTGTGATGAGGTGCTTTGCATGGTCTCCACGAGGACATTGTGGCAAGCAGAAAGTCTGTGCTACAAGGGACAGCACGAGATACTTGTGGCTAGTCGAGTAAGCGAGGGGAAGCTCGAGCTAGACTTGTGGTCAGTTTGTTACCAGAAGTCGTAGAGGACAGTTGTGTTAATAGAAGATGTAGTTCTTATGTCGTGTGAATGACCAGTATTTGAATATGTCGCAAGCGATGCAAGTGTGAATAATTGTTGGATCATGTTGAATAAATGTACTAGAATAAACTGATAGCATGTACAAAGAAGCCGAGTGGTGTTTGTGTTATCAATCCTAGACGTTAGAGCAGTGCGAATTAATCATCCAGAGAGTGAGCCATGGCGAGAGCAGATACGTCGTAAGACAAGGTATACGTCAAGGTACATTTTAAGTGATGTGGAAGAGCCACGACACATTCCAAGTCAAGCATTTTGACAGAGGTGAAGGCTCGATGACAACTTATCATAAACATCAAAAAGAGACAGTTATCATTTTTTGATCATGTTATGACCACTAGAAAGATCTGTGGAAAAAGAGACAGAGGAGGACAATGCAAGACAATTTTTGAAATCCTTTTGTCATGGCATGAGGGAATATCAACATATGAACTGACACATGCTGTTGAAGACTGCAGATTGTTGGAAGGCAAGATCTCCCATGCCAGCTGGCATGGCACTTGATGATGATGACATAAGGACGAAACATAGGAAACCTCCCAGTACTTACTTGTGTGCAAGTGGAGACGAAAATGATTTCTCCAAATAATCTTCTAAGACTATAGAGAATTTGTCGAACATTTCTTCATGCAACAGGCTGAAGATATGAACCTGCAGACAAATATAAAGACATAGGCTTTAACTACATAACAATGTACGTGCACATTCTGAGTGCACAACATTCAACTTTTTCTATCCCATAACTCTTGTTTAGGTTAGAGTGGTGTGAAACAGTGGTGGAACATTTATTTGTATGGCTTTAGTGTGCATCAAAGCTTTGCATATGATATCACAACGTCTAGTTTGAGAATGGAGGTGGAGGCAGTCTCTGCTGCCTTCCACTAGCTTGAGAATCAGCTGTACATTAATACCGTAATTGTAACTGTATCACAGAACATGTTAAGAAAGGTAAAGACAGGCATGCTTCGTGCAGAGTGGCAAGCATCACTTTAGAGGTCCCAGGTAGTTAGCATCCTTTGGATATTTTCTCCAGGTCATGCTGGTGTCTTGGGAAATAAGCAGACAGACAGACGGTCCAGTTCTGCACCACTTGGTGGTGAACTGATGTATGACAAGTTAGATATTGTGAGGGCTTTTTGGGAACGAGCGAACAGTGCGGATCCGCAGATTGATCATTATGGTCTGAGGAGAATTGCACTGCGAGGAGTTACCAGGAGATGTGGCTGATCCTCAACACTCAGGGGAAGGATGAGACGGATATACAATCAGATGGCTACTGGTGACATCGGAATTGGAACGTTTTGCTTGCTGCTGAAGATGGGGACGGAGCACTTATGGGAGTGTCCCGAGTGCTGTGATGTTGATTCTTAATTCAACATTCAGAGTGCATGTGTGGGTGTGTGTATGAGCATTTATGAGTGTGTGTGTGTGTGTGTGCGGGGGATTGCATAAGTGAGTGAGTGTGTGAATGCATGCCTGCATGTGGGTCTCTCTCTCTCTCTCTCTCTCTCTCTCTCTCTCTCTCTCTCTCTCTCTCTCTCTCTCTCTCTCTCTCTCTCTCTCTCTCTCTCTCTCTCTCTCTCCTCTCTCTCTGTTTGATTTTTCTTATCAAAATAGCTTTAAGGTTCAACCCTTCACAGTGGTAGGACATAGTGTTTTTTTTTCTTTCAAACCAGTATGACTTTGGTGACACCCAAAGACGTCTTCAAGTTGAACTGGTTGGGGAAATTGTGTTTCTTAATGACCCTGAGAGCTATGCCAGGGGTAGTGCAGCTACCAGTAGTGCCTCCCTGGACTGACGGGTCGAAGGAAAAAGACAATTGTTTTGACATCGACCTGGCTGCCACAAGATACAAAGATAACGCAACATTCACGTTTTATTTGTGTTTGTTATATCGTGAAGCTCGCTGATATTAGTTTTGATATCTTTCCATAATATCAAAGGGAAAAAAAACAGTCAAAGACAGCTATCCTAATCCTCCAAATTGGGGACTGGAGCATGAGGTTGCTATCTTCACATTTGTAAATCATCATTATGTCATTTAACAGATATCTACACCTTGAATTAAGATGGATGGACAATGACCCTAGAACTCTGAAAGACTTTTATGATTTTCAACAAGGAATACACAGGCAGACTTATAAACACTTGTAGTCACCACCAAACAATTGGAGTCACCAAATAGAAAGAGAAGGCCAATCGCAAAGATGAATGGAGGCAGATGAATGAATGCAGCAATGAACCTCAAGAGCTTGGAATGCTAAAGAAGCATGACTTTGATGTCTTTTTTCTTAGACTCATATTCAAAATTTTCTACTGAACTCTGTCTTATCAGACGGGTGAGTTCAAAAGAATTAATGACAATGGTAGGGTATATGGTGCTAAACCAATATTTGCATAAACTAACCTGCATTCAACAGGTGATGTAGTCTTCTTATTCTTTTGTTGTGTAACTGATACCAGGTTGTAGCCCAGTGTCCTGGTTTTCTGTATTTGTGGTGCACTTCTCGGGTGGCCTGGGTGATGGATTTTTCATCTTTTTGCAGGTTTTAGCTACACTGTTTATCCTTCTCTTTCTTGGTCTTTCTTGCACCTTCCTCCCAGATGTTCTACCGTATATGCAGTCTGGTCTGGCAGCATTTTCACTAGATGGCTGAACAATTCTATTCTTTGTCTGGCAGTGTAATCATCTGTATTTCCAGGAGCATTTACTAGTACCAAGTGTAGGCTTAGTTGATCTCAGATCCCTAATTCAAATATTAAAATCCACCTAAATTCAAAGATTCAAACTAAAACTTTTAGGCAAGTGTCTCCTGCAGCACAGACTAGAAGATTCAAGACAATACATGAGACTCGAATTAATGCCAACTTACCAAAGTTTCAAAAATGTTTGAAGCAAATGGAACTGGTCTCCCATCTCCAGCAGTGAACATGTTGAATAAGGCATCCAAGATATCTTGCAGATACTGTCAAAAAAATTACATGCAAGAATAGTCATCTATGTCATCTCTTATGTGATAAAGGACTACCATGGCACACTGACAAGCTAATTCTGAGTCTTTCAGTACTTTTGTGAATGGTTGAGCTCATCTAACTGGGATACAAGAGCTCAACCATTCACAAAAGTAAAAACTGATCATAACCACATAGGAATTCTAAAAGAAATCTGTTAAAAACAGCAATTGTACATGTTTCTTATTTTTAAGCTTATTTATGTGCATTAACCCAAACAATTTGTAATATATAAAGATATAAGGAGCAATCGATATGTAACAGAGTTACATATCTCGTTTGTTAGGAGGCACAACACAAGAATATTAGGAAATCAACAAGTTCTGGCAGCCTTGACATTCCCTTTTCCAGAATCTTCTTTTCCCGCCAAAACTAGCCGTTGACATCAAACTTGGCCTTCTTTCTAGAAGTTTTGAAATGCATTCTTTTCATCATGTGACCCAACCTTGTCGTACTAGTGAATACCTTGTTGACGTGCCCTATCAAAGCAAACACAATTGTCCTTGTTTTTCTAGAAGCTTCTATGACCTCAATGGTCAGTTTAACTACTATATCTGCGTAGAATAGGATGATGAAATCCGATGCACTTTAGATATTTTTAGAAAATCCCACGTGAGAACGTACCTAGTAAACAAGTGGAGACGTACTAGAATATTCTAGAAGCCGAAGAAAACAAATACCTAGCATTCCAGCATCCAGTTTAAATAACGAGTAACAAAGCACCCCAGAGCAATTCTTCAGTCCACAAGACTCAAGAGAGGAGAGACCAGTCACATGGACTCTCAAGACAGCCTTCAGTGGTAGAGATGTTAGCCCAACACTAGAAGCCTTCAGTCTTTGAGACTCAGAGGACAAGCGACTAGTCTCAATGATCCTTGAAGCCAGCTCAACACTGGAAGGAGAGCAGCCGTTCATATGGAACCTCGAAGACAGTCACTGGAGAGCAGACATGAAACGAGACATCGAGCTACAGAGACGACACACAAGATACATGGATCCATGGAGAACAGAGACATATTAGGAACACTATAGAGGTGTTAGAGTCAACGCTCAAGATGTTAGTACCAAACAGCACTAGAAGCCATTTGGCAGTTAGAGACACTAGAATCAGTTAACAAAGTAACTAGAGATGAAGAACACAACGCGAACCTACGAGTATTTAGCCATAGAGAGAACACAGCGCTATTCAGAATATCATTGATATTGTTTGTGACATTGTTAAAGTATCACAATAAAGACAGTATAGACAAGAACTGCTGTTTCCAGGCATTTTATTATACAAGCATCAGAGTCACGTGAGAAGCATGCAGCTAGCAAGACATCATCCTCATCATAACTACTATCGACACGACCATCTTTCTCCTTGTTTATAATCTTCCAATCGACTCCTCCTGTAGCAAACCTACAGACGAACCTGGGTGTGACATCAACATACACAACAAAGAAGAGAGCTGTGCTACAGATAAACAGGAGCAGAGTACAGCATTTAATTGGATACATTTCTAGGGCCCCCCAAAAATATATATATATATATTTGGTGATGAATGCTGTGACCCCATGACCTCTATCAATGAGGTTTACGGGAAAATGTGACATCAACTTGGCTTTAAAAAACTCTTTGACTTGAAGGAAAATCCTCCTGTTCACTATTTTTAGTAAATATATTCACAACCTGATCTTATAAATGCTTGTACAGGTGTGAACTCTGTATTTCACTGTTTTTGTTTCCAGGAAACACAAACAGGTGAATGCTGCGGCCAGAGAGCCTTTGCGGTAGATACATGAATCTACAATACCACATATGTGAGAAAGAATTCAAAATCATTTAGCTGATATATTTCCAATTGAAATCATATTGCTGTCAAGTCAACATAATGAATGCCACATGTTCTGTCCACTGAAAATAAATACTGGCCAGAGAACAATCACCTTAATGCAAAGATGATAGATAAAACTGTGTCGAGTCGCCTGGCATCCATGAGGTAGATACTTTCACCTGGTATGTTGAGAATTGTGAAACACAATCAATAACTTCTAATCTAGAAAGCTGCAGGGTCTGGAGGCATGGTGTTCGCCTCAAGTGCTAGAGGTTCCGGGTTCAATCCCCTGTAAGGGCTGGGATTTTTTCATGTGGGTTTGGACTTCTAGTAATTCCCCTAGTCCCTGGGTAGTGAGATCGGACGCCAATGTGCATTGTTGCGGACGTAAAAAATCCCTTGGTAGTTGGAAATAGCAAAGAGTAGCCAAATGGCACTGGTGGGCAAAATCTGGAGTTTAAAATCTACCCAAAGTATTTTAGGATCCTCACTGGTGCTACAGAGCCTGTTCACTGTGCTGAGCTTCTTCTGACTCAGACTTGAGTTAGAAGAAGAACAGAGCCCTTATGGGTTACTACCTGTGTGCCATGATGTTAACCCGTTGTCAAAAACCTCAAAACCTAGTTTCTAAGATATGGAGTCACACACAAATCTATACACAAGAATTCAAACTAGATTAATAGACTGCAATGGCTAGGGCAGGGCTATTCAACTTGTGGCCCACAGAAGAAGTAGAAGAAGAATTCAAACCAGAAGCTTGAAGCTTATGATGATAATAGCTAGTTGTATATCCTTTATAAGGTGTTGCAATCCAACCCGAGCATATGTTGGCTGTCTGTGGTTTCAATTAGCAATTTCATACACAGTTAGTTTGCAACTGGTAACTGAACAGACACTTCCGGTCAAAATGGACGCTAGGCAGTGGCACTGTTCGAAGCTGATGCACATTTTTTTGCTTCTGCCAGACGGTGGCCTATGCATTTGTAGACTGGATATAGTTTCGTCGCCCAGCTTCTGAGTTTAATGCATGACGTGACACTATGAGCTGCAGATTACATTTAGAATGCTTTTTCGACTGTGACCAACGTGGTGGTGTGAATTATAGATTCGGAAATTGGCGCGATGTCTGTTGTCCCAATGCTGGTGGTGCCCGTATGTGATTGAAATTGATCGCGTGGGCAACTGCTGATCTGATGGTGACTTCTGCTACCATCAATGATGAACTGCATTTCTAATGTCAGACTGTTTGTGTTAGCACTTCGGATGGCTACCGTATGTAGTGACTACGGTGTTTGTTAATTTGCGGTCTTTTTGGCAATTTCCGTTACCATGGAAACCGTTCGAAACTTGTTTGGGAAATGTCGGTTGGGGTTTCGGAATGGGTCCTAATCTCTCATGAAATTTGGCGATTGGTGTGATTTTCACCAGCTATAAATAGCTGAAAACGGCGGGAACGAACCCGATTAACAGCGCATGTCTACGACAGCCGGACGTCCTCTGTTTTTCTGTTACATCAGTTTGATTGAAAACAGCGGTAAGTATTCAAGGTTGGCTTTAGGCCTTTAACATTACTTGACATGGTAATGCTAGTTATAATTGAATTTTCTGTCCAAATTTTACATTTGTATATAAAATTTCTTTCTTATGTATGGCTAATTCGATTTACAGTGACATTTTTCAGGCAATCACTATTATATGGCTGTGTCTGAGAAAAATTGTCTGCCATCTTGTCCAATGTAAACAAAGCCAAAACGAAAGTGCGCAGTTTGGTTGTGCAGAGAAAACTTCTTGTTTCTGGGACGCAAGTTTTAGCAGCTGTTTTTTACATCTCATCTCCACAAAAACCTACATATCTCAGCTCAGAAATGACATACAAGCCTAAATGAGGTACCGTTGAAAAGAGATTGTTTACAGCTATTTAACTGTACTGGTTTTATTGGTGTAGAGGGCATTTAAAAAATTTGACTAAAGTATCTACCGTATGCTTTAATGCCTGTGTATGCTAGATATGCTGATATCTTTCCACAAGGGATTGTGATAAACATTATGTGTGTTTTTTGTTGGCACAGGAGCGGAGCAAAGATGGGGTGACCCGTTCGCTATGAAGCTGAAACTAAGACTACCAGACTAGACCAGACCTGAACAGACAATGCTCATACCACTGTCAAAAACACCAAAAAATGGGGTTTGCTGTCAATCACCTGTAAATGAATCAACAAAGAATGTTAGAATTATGAAACTGTTTATAGCATCTCAGCCACAAATGGCAACTTACTCGAACTAACTCCTGACCTCTGAGCTTGACTAGTTGATCTAAACTCTGAGGAATTGTTTTTTCCTGGTTGGAATTTGATGCCCACTGAAGGACACGTAACAGTTCAGCTGTAGAAATGAACATTGAAATACATCAGACAGAGAGTTACTGCATTTTTTTTTCTCCTATAAATCAATATCATGAAATATAGAACAGGACTAGATAGGGAAGAAGAAGAAGAAAGAAGAAGAAGAAGAAAAAGAAGATCATAGAACATCTATAATGCAGGTGTGTTGGGAAAATAACAGGCAGATAGGCAGCTGGTTCTGCAACACTTCGTGGTGAAGTGATGCATGACAAGCTAGATGTTCTAAGGCTCCTTTGGGAGCGAGTGAACAGTGTAGAGGCACAAATAGACCCTGCAAGGTGTGACTAGAGGATCTAGTCGAAGTTCAACACTAAGAGGAATTTCGAAATAGACATGCATGTCAGAATATTATTGGTGCTTTTGAAATTGAAACTCTAAGCTTGCTGCTGAAGATGGGGGGATGGAATATTTATGGGAGTGTCCCGAGTGCTATGATTTTGATTCTTAATTCAACATTCAACATTCCACACACAAAAACAAATCCTGGAACCTTATGGAGAGAGAATCTTCTCCCCCCTGCACACATTTTCAGAGTGATCTGAAGGGAAGATGGAAGCATCAGTGTCTAGACTCTACCAGGCAAAGACGCCCAATGACAGCCAAGATCCAATCAGACATGGACAGCACAGAAACCTTTCAAGAAATCAGCTAATGAAAAACAATCAATATTAGTTATAAATAAAACTGACACTTCCCAGAAAGCAGGATTGAAATTCATTTACCTAATTAATAAGAATCATACGCTATAGATAAGTTCGGTCTGATGGTGACTGAGAATCTTTTAACTTTTCGCTCATACTGTAGAATGTCTTCTTCTTATGCAAGGAACCAGTTCCCCATGTGAATTCATTTCCATAAAGAAATCTTCTGTCATTAGAAGAGAGAGGATCAGAAATTAAGATTTAGGAAAGAAGTTGGGATGGAAACAGTACTAAACTACATCAAGAGACAACAGATCAAATGGTTCAGATATACATCAAGACTATCACAAGAAAGTGCTATACAGGTAGTCCTATCACTTAGACATAATGGAAGCAGACCTAGAGGTTGACCATACAAGTGATGGATACATGGAATATCTGAGGCCGTAAATAGCACCATCTATGTCAAACATACCAAGGCCCATGCCTCTTCGAAACCTGTCACTGAAATATAGAACAGCACTAGATAGGGAAGAAGAAGAAGAAGAAGAAGAAGAAGAAGAAAAAGAAGAAGAAGAAGAAGAAGAAGAAGAAGAAGAAGAAGAAGAAGAAGAAGAAGAAGAAGAAGAAGAAGAAGAAGAAGAAGAAGAAGAAGAAGAAGAAGAAGAAGAAGAAGAAGAAGAAGAAGAAGAAGAAGAAGAAGAAGAAGAAGAAGAGAAGAAGAAGAGGAGAAGGAGAGAAGAAAGAAGAAGAAGAAAGAAGAAGAAGAAGAAGAAGAAGAAGAAGAAGAAGAAGAAGAAGAAGAAGAAGAAGAAGAAGAAGAAGAAGAAGAAGAAAAAGAAAAAAGAAGAAGAAGAAGAAGAAGAAGAAGAAGAAGAGAAGAAGAAGAAGAAGAAGAAGAAGAAGAAGAAGAAAAAGAAGAAGAAGAAGAAGAAGAAGAAGAAGAAGAAGAAGAAGAAGAAGAAGAAGAAGAAGAAGAAGAAGAAGAAGAAGAAGAAGAAGAAGAAGAAGAAGAAGAAGTAGAAGATAAGAAGAAGAAAGACATCTTCATTAGGCTATTTATCTATTTGCATAGCAGGCTACAGCTTTACAATTCTCTGCTTCCATTTGGACCATGTTAAAAACATGGGCTAGAATGACATAAATATGTGAGGCCGCAATATACGCTTTGGTGACTGCCATTACCTCCATAGTCAGACTACTTGTAGTCATGGTAAAAGCACCAAAACCTTGATTCACAGTTTAACTCCAAACTGAGCCGTTAAAAACAAAAAACAAAAACAACAATTCATTTAGCGACATATACCCGATGTGTCAATGGCCTGGAAAGGGCCCTACTTTTCTGTTCTATTATTACAAAGGTTGTCTCACCTTTCTGTGCAAATTTGGAAGAACACAAGAGAGTTTCCACTGTGATGGACTCTCTGTTGGAATGATGATATGGAATGTTGTTAGGAATGTGAGCAGCAAGTTTTGGATCATTGAAGTCATCCTTCAAAGATGGAAGCTTGAGGTAATTCTTCACTTTGGCAAAGTCTTCACACTGTAGAGGATATAATGGTTAGGAACTAAGAAACAGTATCACACACCTGGGGTATTTCCAAAAACATTATGTTCCCATCTTCAACAGCCAGCACAAAGTTCCAATACTAATGGTTTTGCAAAGCAAATAATTATATATTCTATCCTTTTTCTTCTTCTTCTATTTCTTCTTCTTTTTCTGTATCCAGCCACAGAAGAAGGTTGGCATGTTGTGCTGTAGTTTAAAGCTAGCATGCAATATCTGTGCCTTTTAGCCAAATACATCTGGTTTCAGCAAAAGAGTTAGCTACCTTTTATGACATGTTTAGTTAAGGGGCATAGGTTTATAATTATTTTTCCCTAAAACAGGCCCTGGAACCCATATGAGGAAACAGCATTTACAAACTGTAAACACATACCTTATAAATACACAGATCATATTTCCCATCCAAGCGAGTTGTGTTTTCCTTTGTTGTGACTGATAGATACGCGAAGCCAATCATTTTCTTTTCTGCTTTGTCTCGATCTGTGAAAGAATGTAAATCTTTTTATTTCTAGGAGCCATGTCAATTCAGAAGTGTATGTGCCTCTTTACTAACTTAAGTGTTAATGTGTGTATTTACCAACATAGGGGTATTTTGTATCAATTCATTTGCTAATATTTTTTTTTCCCATGGTAATAAACTATCTTGTGTCTGCAATCTCTCTTATATTTTCATTTCTCCTTCTCCATTTATTTTTCCGGTTATTAGATCATATTTACAGTTTTCTCTGCACAAGAATGTAATTTAAAAAAATACTGACATATACTCAATATGTTACTAAGCTGGTATTTTTTTCCACTGATAAATGGGGAGGAGGTGGGGAGGGGTGGATTCGTGACCTAATGGACAGATACTCACTTGAGCAATGGCAGAGCTCTAATCTAACGTGAGCAGTGCTGAATTTCTCAATTGGAATGGACAACTGTAGATGAAAGATAAAGATTATACATTAATGTCATAACAAATATGCTTTCCTTCATTCACTCATTCATTCATTGTCATGTTGTGCCATTGTACATCACATACGGCTTGCAGTCTATTCCTCCATTCCATTTTAGCCTGTGTAAACACTTTGATATTATGCATGGAATCCTGTCTAGCAGCTTTGGCTTCTCTCATCAACGTTCACTTTAGGGTTTCTTTTGGATGTCCTTGTATCCTCATTCCCTTTATTTCCCATTTCAGTGCCTGTTTGGAGATTCTTCGTTCACCTCTTCGCATAATATATCAAATATAACAGAAAAAAATTTTTTTTTTTTTAATTTATCAAATACTATTTTGCTGCTCTGTGGATAGAGATAAAGTGAATATGTTTCAGTTTTTGAATTCTAGGGTTAGATTTCCATCCACTGGGGATGGCTTAGAAAAAGGTTGTTCTATTTCCCATTTCAGTGCCTGTATGGAGATTCTTCGTTCACCTCTTCTCATAATATATCAAATATAACAAAAAAAATTTTTTATTTTTTTTTATTTATCAAATACTATTTTGCTGCTCTGGGGATAGAGATAAAGTGAATATGTTTCACAGTTCTTGAATTCTAGGGTTAGATTTCCATCCACTGGGGATGGCTTAGAAAAAGGTCATTCTTGTCTATTATAGATAGCAGTTTGATAGTCACACAGTGGAAGAGACAGCAGTAGTTTCACTACTGGATGTATATTTGCCTAGAAAAACCACAACAGCCAAAATATGCTGGAGTTGGTTCTGCGACGTCCTGTAAAGGATACGCAACTAACTAACTAGTTGCATTGCTGCCAACTTCCCCTGTAATGGGTCCATAACTACTGGACAAATAAGTACAGTAACAAATGACAAACTAGTAGCTAAATATTAAGAACAACTAATCATACACAGTGTGCAACTTAGGACAGAAAGAGTTAATTATTACTTACTCTGATTGTTTCATTCCATCTGGGACTGTTGTTATGGTAAAGTACATAAGTAAGAAAGTTTGGTTTCATTGTGTCTCCATTAGCAGGGAAAATGCATTCCTTGGGAAGTAAATATTCATTAAAAAGGTTATTAAAATAATATACAATTGTGAAAGATTAAACATCAAATACTTGTATAGTTGCAATAAGCAACTAAAAGAGATTATGCATGCAGAGAGTATTACAGTTTGTAAAAGGTTCATGGAGTCAGAAATCTTAATTTGTGTTTTATGTAAAAAAAAACTCATAGTTTGACTGCTTGTCAACGATTCAAGGAACCAGGTTTGAAAGACAGCAGAAAGGGGTCAGGGTTAGGCAACAAGAAATGAATGCAGACAGTATCATCTATCAACTACAAAATAGCCTAAAATATAAAGTTGGCAATACATAGCCAATATGCCTCAAGGTTAAAAAAAAAGTCCTCCAATGAAAGGATTAACGCTGTAAACTGATCTAGATCATCAAAATTTGGTGGGCATGTTATAGGGAGAAATACACCCAGTTTAGTGACAACAGACAAACTTGATGGGAAAAAAGCAAAGGGAAAGCATCTACTCAGTCCTTAGATGCATTCCTAGTTGAGTTGAGTTGAGTCAAGAATCGACATCACAGCACTCGGGGCATTCCCATGTGTGCTCTGTCCTCATCTTCAGCAGCCAGCACAGAGTTCCAATACTGATGGTACCTGTCATAATCTGGTTATATGTATGTCTTGCCTTTCCTCTGAATGTAGTGAGCCGGCCAGACCCTCTGGTTACACCCAGGTGCCTCATACTCTCCAGGCCATAATAATCTTGTTTCTTTACTGATTCTGTTGCCTGTTCCTAAAGGGCCTTGACCACATCTGCATTGCAATGTATCAATTCACCACCCGGTGATGCAGATCCAGCCAATCTGTCTGCCTGTTGATTACCCACTTTGCTGGCATGACCTGGAGAAAAGATCCAAAGTATGCTCACTACCCATGACCTTCCGAGTGAAGCATGCCACTATGCTCTAAGCATCTCTGTCTTCATCTTTCTCAGCATGCCTTCAGAGTCTGTTACAATGTAGAGTCTTACAGAGTCTGTAAGATACATTCCTAACTTCATGACAAACAGGTCAGCCAACTGCTACCTCCCTGTGCCAACAAAAACCACACAGAATACCTCTTGTGATTAAAAAGCGTAAACAGATTGCATTCCCAGCAAAACCATCAGCATAAACATGCAGTAAATTCACAAGGCAGCCACCAGAAAGAAATACCAACACCAAACATTTCAATCACTAAAACTACAGTTCATCATCCATGGAAGTAGCAGTTTTAACAAATCAACAGTTTCACAAGCAATACTGCATAAGGCATTGCCAGTTCTGTGGCCCCAGCCACCCACCATTTTCTTAATCTGCAGTCCTCAACACATACCACGTTGGGTGCAGTTGAAAATCCTTTCATATGAAATCGACAGTTCACAAAGATACACAGATAAATACCTTGATAATCACAAAACCCAATCAAGACAAGAAAAAAAATCAAACGGAACGAAAATATGAACCAGTCAGCTTTACAATATTGCAAATACAAATGACAAGTGAACATTGTGGCTAGAGTGTCTTCATCAGCACATTGTATACATCTACAATGCCACCCGCTTGAATAACTGACATATTTCTGACAGAAATCACATTGCTGTCAGGCCAGGAGAATATGTGACAGATGTGTTGACCGGGAATAAAAGCTGGACAGAAAAGGCAGAAGACAGAAAACACATATCTGATCAGAGACTCTGATCATGTCAGATGAAATGATAAACCATGACCAGTCAAACTTGTTAACACAGTACGTTATGATGGCGATGACGACAATGAGACTAAACTAACCATACAGGTATGCATTACCTTTATCAATTCATACTGGTCGTTGTACACAGTCACTCGAACTTCTACATTTTTGGACGCTGTTTTGGTACCCCTGTCTAACTCAGCTCCATGCAGGGTCAAATACAAGTCATTCCTGATTTCACCTGGTGAAAAACTGTACACACTTACAAACACATACACACACACATATATATACACACACACACACACACACACACACATATATATATATATATATATAAATTAGAAAATAATGAACTGTTGGTGTCTGTGGCTTAGGCACTGTGAACTGGCTTTATAATTTCATGTGCCAGGTTTGATTCTAGCTGGGAGCAATGGTATTGGCTTCAAAAATGGTATCGTGAGCGGATCGTTCAGACAGCAAAAGTCAACTAGTGAACATAAAATTGCAAAGTGAAATCACACTCAGCCAAAAAATGCTGGAGTTGGTTCTAAAACGTCCTGCAAAGGATACACAACTTAACTTTTAACTTTACTTAACAATTATTTTTTTTTTAAACTCTTTCAGTACCAAACCACTCATTATACAATTACTGATTACTCTATATATGGTATTCTTTCCCAGCTTTTTATGGCTCATTTTTATCTTACACAAATCTGTCAAACACTAAGATTTACTGACAGCAGACTAATCAACCAACTAGATTTCCTGATAAAAGAGGTAATCAAACACTAAGATTTACTGACAGCAGACTAATCAACCAACTAGATTTCCTGATAAAAGAGGTAATCAAACACTAAGATTTACTGACAGCAGACTAATCAACCAACTAGATTTCCTGATAAAAGAGGTAATCAAACACTAAGATTTACTGACAGTAGACTAATCAACTACCTAGATTTACCAATACAAGAGGTAATCAAAATCTCACATTTACTGATACTACAGTTAATCAAATACCTAGATTTAATGACACTAGAGACAACTAACCACCTAGATTTACTTATACAGACATAATCAACCACTCATATTTACTAGCTGAATGTTAAATGTTGAATTAAGAATCGACTTCATAGCACTTGAGACACCCCCATAAGCGCTCTGTCCCCATGTTCAACAGCAAACGAAGAGTTACTTTTTTTTTAACTTATTTATTTACTAACAGCAGCAGTAATCAACTACTTACATTTACTCATATTAAAGGTCATCAACCGATTGGATTTACTGATACCAGAAGTATTCAAAAACCTAGATTTACTTAAACTAATGGTAATCAGTCAACTCTGTGGCTAAGTCGATGCGAACGCTTCGTAATGCTGGGATGCCGGGTTCGATCCCAGCTGCGGGCCATGCGCCTTGCGTTGGTTTCGAAAGTGGTATCAAGAAAGCCGACTGTCCAGAAAGCAATGGCAAACTACTGGACATAAATCTGCCTAGAAAAACCACACAACAGCCAGGGGCTGCTGGGGTTGGTTCTGCAACGTCCTGTAAAGGATAAGCAACTAACCTAATGGTAATCAACCTACATTTAATTATATTAGAAGTAACCAACCACCTAAATTTACTTATACTAAAGGTAATCAACCATCCAGATTTACTGACATTAGAGGTAATCAATCAGTCACCTATATTTCAATTATATTAAAGGTAAACAACCACATAGATTTATTGATACTGATATTGCAAGTAACTTATACCTGGATTTATTTGTTCCAGAGTGTAATCAAACAACAGAATTTACTGGTAGTGGAACCACAAACCAGTACAAAAAAATTTTATTATACCATCTCCAACAATAAAGGTTTGTTTCAGTGCATCTATATTTGCCATTTTTAATATTATGTGGTAAGAACCCCATTACCTCCAAAGTATGTGCACCACTGTCTGAAAGCCAAAACAATTGTCAATTTTTCAAATCAGTCAATTTGGAAGCCAACATTGGTATGTCAAGGATGGATTGTGAAACACTAATTTCTAAGCCACAAAACTGAACTTCTTTACAAACGCTGTTTGTAATCAACCACATATATTTATTAATACTAGACAGAATACCACCTACATTCATTGATACTTCCAATCTGGCACCAGCTGAAAACCACAAAAATGGTCCTTTTCCAAACCATTCACCTTGGTTTAAATGATTTATCTGATTCACGACAATTCCCACCCAGGTGAGTGTGATTAACTATACCAATAGCTCTGCGACCAGAGGCAGAAGACGTGTATGGGGGTTCATAGCAAAATCTAATGGACAACCCTTAGTGCAATGAAACCTTGTTTATCATATGTTATCACAATATATAGTTTGAGAAGGGAGGTAGAGGCAGTCATTGCAGCCTTCCGTTTGCTTGGGAATCAGCTACACACACATGTGATTGTAACTGATTCGCAAAGCATGCTGAGAAAATCTAAACACAGGTATGCTTCATGCAGAGTGGCATGCACTGCTTCAGAAGCCCAGGATAGCTAGCATCCTTTGGATATTTGCTCCAGGGCATGGAAGCATGTTAGGAAATTATAACAGGAGACAAACTTGCTGGCTCTGTGCCACATAGTGATAACTTTGTGCATGACAAGCTAGATGTTGCCAAGGCTCTTTGGAAGGGAGTGAACAGTGTTAAGCCACCTTTACATTATCATGGTCTGAAAAGACATAGTGCAACAGAGAGTGTCTATGAGATCTGGCCAACACTCCACACTAAAAAGAAAGGCCAGATGCACTTACAGTCAGATGTTTTTGGTACCATCAGAGTTGGAACTCTACGCTGGCTGCTGATGATTGGGATGGAGCACTTATGGGAATATCCTGAGAGCTAAGATGTTGGTTTTTAAAACTAAACTCAATTCAACTCAATTTGGAAGCAAACATCGGTATGTCAAGGATGAATTGTGAAACACAAAGCACTAAGCAACAGAACTGCACTTATTTAATAATACTGTTTGTAATCAACCACATATATTTATTAATACTAGGTACAATACCACACATGTTCATTGATGCTTCAGGTAATCTATCATCCAGATTCACTAATCTTTTTCTTCAGCATTCCGAGCCCTTGAGGTTCATTGCTGCAGATATCACCTGCCTCCATTCATCTCTCTGGTTGGCCTTCTCTTTCCAGTTGGTAACACCACACCAAGTGTTTGCAGGTCTGTCTGGACATTATCCCTCCATTGTCTTCTTGGTCTGCCACATGGTCTACAACCATTCAGCTCCCTTTTGTATAGTTTTTACCTCTATGTCATCTGATATTCTCTCCAGCATGCCCCAGCTATCTGAGTCTATTAGCTCTCATGATGCCAGTGATCAATGGGATTTAAACAGATTATGAATTTCTTTGTTGCTTTTCACTATCCATTCCCTGCTGTTTGCATCTTTTATGGGTCCAAAGATTTGTCGTACCACTCTGTTTTTGAAAATTTTTTAAAAGGCTTCATCTCTTTCAGGCTGTGCTCCAAGTTTCAGAGCCATATAAAACAACTGGTCTTATCAACGTTTTATATATTTTCAATGATTAATTGATACATAGATGTAATAACAGATAATATGATGATGATATTTTACCTGGGTTTATAAAATCTGGAAAACCCATTCGCTGAGTCAGGACAACACCTTTGCTGAATAAGATTGGGTGTTCAATTTTGACATTTTTCATGTCCCCATGGAGAATGTTCAAAGACAATGTGATTCCTGGAGGGGAAAAAAAAAAGATTGTAACATGGGAAAACCATATGATATTAGTTTATAATTTCAGACTGTCATTGTTGTTAAATGTACCCTGTTGTTCAAGTTTACTGAACTTTACTATAAAAATACAGAAAATATAATACAGCAGCAGTAGTCGTATTTGAAACAATATCCCAGGTTATTATTGGAGTAAACAGGGTCTCCTGAACTTACGACAGATGATATTCTGACTAACTGGTCATAAGTCGAATTTAGATTTTTCAACAGTATTTTCATTTAAACATCAGGTAGTGTTGCCAGTTCTGAAGATTAAAAAGTAGCAAGGTTGTGCTCCAAAAGTAGCAGATTTACTGATAAAGAAAGTTTACATGTGCAGGCATGCACACACACTTTAAAAAAAAAAACACACATACACATATATATGGACATTCAGTGTATATGTATCAATTCTATCTTTTGTCAAAGTGAGTCAACTGTAGGCGGAGCGATCCATTTTTAACTAAGAGACTTAGCGACCTATAGCCTAATTTGGCAACACCCAATCTGGCAACAAAAGCAATGGCAAACTACTGGACGTAAATTTGCCAACGTCCTGTAAAGGATACGCAACTAACCAAATCTGGCAACCCTAGCTTCAGGCAATGGAAGGCATGTTATTCTAGACATCTGCCAAACATGGCAGAATCAAACAAATTCTGATGTCAAGAACAAGCTGCCCTCTAGGCATCAGTGCCGCAAACTTTCTGATTCTACCAATGTTGTTATCTTTCTTTCTTTCTTATTTCTTTTATTAATTTTGTTGTTGTCATAAGTACAGATGCTTTTAAGTTGCATAATTCGTAAGTCAAAGAGAAAGTGTACAGAGATTTTTCTATTTCAGTAATGTATTTTACTGGTTGTCAATTACTTGTGGTTATTTAATACTGCATAGATTATGCACTGGTTTTAACAGGTTGTATAGATTAGAAACTGTAATATATTTTAATCATGTTTTTTAAATAATTATGATTACTATAATGTATTATCTATTCCAGGGAATATTTAAAATGATTTATTATACCATTATTCTGTCTTCTGATTGATTAACACCTCATATGCAAAACTTTGTTTTTGTGACGTGATATATAATGTGACCACACAATACAAAAAACAGTGATAACTGTAGAGTTATACAGCAATTAATTATCACTGAAAATAGTAAAATATTTTTAGTTACATAGTGACTGTAATGATTTAAAATAGTGATATCTGTAAAGTTCATTAATTGTAGTTGAAGTTAACTGAAAGTATTGACAGTTACACTATTTCACAGGAAAGCGCCTAGCCGAATGATTAGGAACACTTGGCTCACAAGTGGGAGACCCAGGTTCAAATTCTTGGTAAGGTTGCAGTTTTTCTGCCGGTGGGGGGCAAAAGTAAAATCTCAACCTGCACAGTCCGTCGACAGCACTAGCCATACGGCTCAAAGACCCCCCCTCTCCCGCTAAAGTGGTAAATACAAGAAGTAATGGCAGTTAACAACAATATACAATTCCATATAGCGACAACTGACCTGTTCCATGGTAGCTGAATTTCACTAACAGTTCAAACAGTAGTACAGTTCTTTAAAACAACAGCTGCAGTTTCATAATAGACAGGATTTTACTGACCGCAGCTAGAGATGTAGAATTCCATTTTTATTAGATTTCAATAAGTTTGAAAAAGTTACTACTCCAGAGTTCCTCGGTAACTGGGCATCACTGAAAATAATGACAGCTGTTTAATTTCATTTAATAACAGTACTCTAGCTTTATTAAGATACAGATATAGCAGTTTACTGAATACAGCAACAGCGACAGAGTTACGCAGCTAAACCTTACTGAAAACAGCAAGAAAGCCATAATGACTGAAGACCATTAAGAGTAAACTCGAAATTACAGGTCAAGAATTTTAGATGGTTGGTAAAATTAAAGCAAAAGATCATTTTCACACCAGAGGCATATCAAGCATACAGTGACATATTTTAACAGACCAGACTGGTGCAATAGATGATGTGATCGATATCAAGCCAGCCACTTTCACTTAGTAGTATTTTATTTGTTGCCTATTTAAGGCGAAATAAATCTAGGAGCAAAGACCCTTTTTTTTTTCAAATGTGATGTGTATTCGAACATAAGACCAATGGACCAGAATTTGAGAGTCTAGAATCAGTTATAAGCTCATTACAAAAAACAAACTGTGAATGAAATAATGATTCCTGGTAACCAGTTTTTAAAAAACCTTATCTCAGTTACTACGCACTTGTGGTGTGAAAGAATTATTTTTGTCAGAATACTACTCTCTTTATGCCTGACTTACCTTGGTTCTGTTTATCAGCAGATGAAGCCTTGCCTATCATCTGTATTTGTTTCTTAATCAGTGCCTCATGCATGTTGCTAAAAGATTCATTTTCAGCACTGAAAAAAAAAAATGTCAATAACAGTTCAATAATAGCTTTAGAGAAATACAGGAAAGGATTCAAATGTACATCATAAGAACAAAGGTTTGCATTTGAGATGGTAGCAAATCTTAAAACAGAATAATGGTATCTCAGATCACTGCCAGGATATAAACGAGTTGATTACGAGCCGACCATGAGGTAGACCAAGAAGATGGTGGAGATAAAATAGACATGCAGACCTACAAACACTTAAGAGTCACCAACTGGAAAGAGATAGCATTCACAGAAATAAATGAAAGTGTGTGATATCTGCAGCAATGAACCACAAGGGCTCAGAATGCCACCATTGGCGGTAAAAAAGAAGAGAAAAAGGAGGGGGAGGAAGAAGAAAAAGAAAAGGAGGAGGAAGAGCAGAAGGAGAAAGAAGAGAAGTAGAGGAGAAAAAAAAGAGGAGAAGGAGGGGCACAGCTTTGGAATTAAGCAAATCTCATCAGAATGGTTACTAGATAACTCTAAGAAGTCTCTGGGAAGTAACGGTAAAGACGGCCGGCATAATGCTGACCACATTACCCACCGAGTGCCGATTGGTCTGTAAAAATATGGGTGCACTTCCCATATGCCCGATGCGCCTAAGGGCGTGTAAAGGGATCTTTACTTTTACTTTACTTTTACACTTGACACCCCCTAATAACAGTATCGTTTATCAAACTATTTTTTTTAAATGTTAAATGTGAATTTCATATACTCTTTAAATTGTTGGATGAAAGAAATATGCTTAATATATTATTACTTACCATTGTACTCTAAGAAAGTATTCTTGCTCATTGTCCATATGAAACAGGTCTCTCAGACAAAGGACTGAATCAAGTGGAAAATATAATCTCATAAATTCAAATTGATTTATCAGCAATGTTAAAATCATTAAAACAAATACATTCGGAAAATTACATTCCCATTAGTTTAACAAGGAATGGGTATCAACTGATTTATCGCCAATGTCTTTTCTTTTATCCATTTTCTACTTTGTGCCACTCAGCACCACAAGTTTAAAAATGATCAGATCGGTTTCTGAGCTAGAGTACGCTGGGTTGCCAGGTATTCTGTGATGTTGTGGAGTCTCAAGGTAGTGACTCCTTAAATCACTATTTTTCTTGGTTGTCCCCTACATCTTGGCGTTTCTACTTTCATCTTATACACTCTCGTTGCTGGCATCATTGGATTCATTCTCATTTAATGTCCAAACCAGTCCAGTCTTTGTTTTTCAATGAATTTAATTACAGGTGTTGTTTCAATAGTTCTTGTAATTTCTGCATTTCTCATTTGACCTCTTCTAGTTTTGTTCATAGCCTTTTTAGCAATGTCCAAATCAAAATAATAATGACACATACAAGACTGTGTACTACATGTTGCTTGAAAGTTTTTGCAGTATCTCATCAGGTGCATTCATTTCAGTGCATACCCTAAAATATTTCAGGACATCCATTTTAGGCTGAGTTGGGAGCCCTAGTTAAATCATTTCTTTTCATGCAATTTTCGCCAAAAAAATGTTTATGTCAAGTTGCAAAAGAATGTCAAAATACTCTTCAATGCAGTTTGCAAAAGATGTTTTTTTTTTAAAAGTTACTTGCATTTTCTCTTTGGGACATCAAAAACCAAATGCATTTACTGGCTACTGAGTGGATTTAATGGGCAATTTTATGTTCTGTAGTTTGCCACTGCTTCTGAATGACACAGCCCTCACACAGTTATCAAAACCAATGCAAAGCAGTCTGTTACTAAATCATCTGTAGCTGACTATGAGCACCCAGTATGCTGGGATTGTAAAGCTGTGTTCCCAACCAAGCCATAGATGCCATTTTGCACAATATGTAGAAAACTAAAACATAACTTGAAATGTACTACAAATATTTAAAATAAAAAAATAAAAACAGTTCAACATTTAAAAATTCAAAATGTTTTTATCTACAAGTGGCAACTAACCAGATACGCCCCATGGCCGTCTATACTGGAAATTAGTTGCTTTCTTAAAATTGCCTTCGGTTGTCAGTCGTCCTGCAGAAAGACAAACAAAGCGCTATCATTACAGATATTAAAAAACGTTTTCCTATTCTGAATTTAAACAATGCAGACAAAAACAATACATTGCACAACTTACTGCTAGGCATATTTTGCTGTATCTCATCCATACAAACACACACACACACAAAACAGAAGGAGATAAGTTAATTATAAATATGAAGTTACTCTGATAAGTCATAAGTCTGTTGTGGACTTCTGGTGATTAAACGAACAATGTATCAATGAGAGAGACCATTTACATTTCAGTGGAATTAATTTAGTTGTTGCACTTTGTTTTATGTTGATGTTATCCTGTAGTAACGCACCTGACGAGGTACATCAAAACATGCCAGGCAATAAGCTGTGCAATTTATTGTTTGTCTGCATCTAAATTAGATATTATTTACAAATACTAAAGAGGCATTATCTGGCTGAGTTTACTATGCTGAGATGCTAATTGTTGGCACAAGCCTTAATGTGCAACTTTCGACAGATAAAAGTTGTATTATGGTAAAGCAAAAAAAAATGGCCCTTCCTACACCACTGGTGAATGAGACATATACTGCTGGACCTTTTGTTTTTAATAGATCAATCAAGTCTCAGTGGGTGATATGGTCATATAATATTGGCCACCTTAATTTTCCAGAATATTTGTAAGTACCCATTTTAGGCTGGGAGCCAAGGTGTTTTTATTACAACGATGTGCAGAATTAAACATAAAACTTTTGGGCTGGCAGACAAGCGGCTTTATTATGAATAAGAGCTTAGGTATGCAGAAAGGTCTGAAAAATAAAAAGTCAGAAACTCAGCTTTCAAGAGAATAATTGGAAATCTAAAATCTCATTAGACTGAAAATGGTTGATAAAGAATGATAATTCAACAATATCTTTATAAAATTCAAACAGATAAAGCGCATCTTTAAGCCTTCAATTATTTCTGTCGCAAACAACATACCAGATGTGACTGACTTTCTTTTATGTGTAGAAAACATCAGTCTACATGTAGTTGTACATCAAATAATTGGTCACAGCTTATTAAAAAAGTCTGGCAACACATCTGTCTCCCTATTCTGCTTCTCCTCCTCCATATTTCAGTGGTAGATATACCTTCAGCCAAATCACACCTAGCTGTTTCTAAAAACTATTCATGATCAGTTAGATAGCCTAAAGTTGTTTTTTTTTTTTTTTAGCTAGCTCATTTATTAGTCCCTTCATATAACATATTGGACCATAACAGTGTCACCATTCTTTGCTTTTCCGGGGTCCCAGTAACCAATGGGTCGTACATTTTTTTTTCATAAGATGAAAATAACTGATATCTTTATAAGCTGTGAGCAAAATTGCACTATACAGCTTCATAATTAGTAAAATAATTGCTCTATACAGCTTCATAATTAGTAAAATAATTGCTCTATACAGCTTCATAATTAGTAAAATAATTGCTCTATACAGCTTCATAAGGTGTGAGGTAATTGCACTATATCGCTTTATAACTTGTGAAGTAATTGCACTATATAGCTTTATAAGGTGTTAGCTAACTGCACTATATAGCTTTATAAGGTGTTAGCTAACTGCACTATATAGCTTTATAAGGTGTTAGCTAACTGCACTATATAGCTTTATAAGGTGTTAGCTAACTGCACTATATAGCTTTATAAGGTGTTAGCTAACTGCACTATATAGCTTTATAAGTTGTGAAGTAATTGCACTATATAGCTTTATAAGGTGTTAGCTAACTGCACTATATAGCTTTATAAGTTGTGAGCTAACTGCACTATATAGCTTTATAAGGTGTTAGCTAACTGCACTATATAGCTTTATAAGTTGTGAAGTAATTGCACTATATAGCTTTATAAGGTGTTAGCTAACTGCACTATATAGCTTTATAAGTTGTAAAGTAATTGCACTATATAGCTTTATAAGGTGTTAGCTAACTGCACTATATAGCTTTATAAGTTGTGAGCTAACTGCACTATATAGCTTTATAAGGTGTTAGCTAATTGCACTATATAGCTTTATAAGTTGTGAAGTAATTGCACTATATAGCTTTATAAGGTGTTAGCTAACTGCACTATATAGCTTTATAAGGTGTTAGCTAACTGCACTATATAGCTTTATAAGTTGTGAAGTAATTGCACTATATAGCTTTATAAGGTGTTAGCTAACTGCACTATATAGCTTTATAAGTTGTGAAGTAATTGCACTATATAGCTTTATAAGGTGTTAGCTAACTGCACTATATAGCTTTATAAGTTGTGAAGTAATTGCACTATATAGCTTTATAAGGTGTTAGCTAACTGCACTATATAGCTTTATAAGGTGTTAGCTAACTGCACTATATAGCTTTATAAGTTGTGAAGTAATTGCACTATATAGCTTTATAAGGTGTTAGCTAACTGCACTATATAGCTTTATAAGTTGTGAAGTAATTGCACTATATAGCTTTATAAGGTGTTAGCTAACTGCACTATATAGCTTTATAAGTTGTGAGCTAACTGCACTATATAGCTTTATAAGGTGTTAGCTAATTGCACTATATAGCTTTATAAGTTGTGAGCTAACTGCACTATATAGCTTTATAAGGTGTTAGCTAACTGCACTATATAGCTTTATAAGTTGTGAGCTAACTGACCTATTTAGCTATATAAGTTGTGATCTAACTGCACTATAGAGCTTCATAAGTTGTGAGCTAAGTGCAACACATAACTTCATAAGTTGTGAGCTAATTGTGCTATATAGCTTCATAAGTTGTGAGCTAACAGCACCGTATAACTTCATAAGTTGTGAGGTAACTGGGCTATTTAGCTTCATAAGTTGTGAGCTAACAGTATTAAGTAGCTTCATAAGTTGTGAGCTAACTTCCCTATAGAGCTTCATAAGTTGTGAGCTAAATGCACCGTATAACTTCATAAGTTGTGAGGTAACTGGGCTATATACTTCATAAGTTGTGAGCTAACTGCACTATATAACTTCATAAGTTGTGACCTAATTGCACTATAAGCTGAAAAGTTATTTGTGTGTCTTCTTTTGGGGTGCCGCAATCTGACCCTCACATTTACTGGCTATCTTACTTAACCCTACCAGACCTGAGGCCCTGAACCTAACTGTCCCTATAACCTGAGCTCCTGGGCATTACCGCGAAAAAACCAACATGATATACACAAATATAAGTTACATGCAAACGAGTGGCTAGAATATGATGAAACTTGGAGACATTGTAGAAAATAGGCCTACTTTTTATCTAGCGCCAATATTCCACCTTTGTGTGCGAATCCACTCATCAGGATCAACTTTGTTTCACAAAGTAAACACCAGATATTGCCATTTGAGGGACACACCCCCTTCTCCTACTATCGATCTATTTGAAGATTTATAATTTTTAGGATTTTCCTCATCATTTGTGCTCTCACTGAAAGTGTCACTTCAAGAACGTATTCTTTAGGAAATTATCACTCCACAGAGTCTGAATAAACCAAAGTATCGATCACCTGTTGGACTGTGAAATGCCTAGAACTTGGTTCATCAGCCGCTCGTTTTATTGTGAATTTTCGGAATTTTTCCACGTAAAACAAAACAAATATAATCCAAACACATGTGGGCAGATGTTTGCAATGTCTAACAAAGAGGATTGATAACGATTGGGTGGTTATTTTTAGTCCTTGATGCATCTTTTACTCGTACTATGCAAAAAGCCGAAAATTAGGGCCAGCGGTATAGCGTCAGGTTAAGAAATTCCCGGAAAACCGGGCCAGCGGTCTGGTAGGGTTAAACAATATGACCCTCATATTTCTGCCAATGCAAAAAAAAAAAAAAAAAATTGCTACCCAAACAAATGTAATTGTAGTACTGTGTTGAGATATTGCTAAAATACCACTTTTTGAGGCTTGAGGTTTGAACAACAGATCAACATCACGGCACACAGGTAGTAACCCATAAGTGTTCAGTTTTTTTTTAAAAACCCAAGCCTGAGTCCGAAGAAGCACAGCACAGTGCACAGGCTCTGTAGCACCGGCGAGGATCCTGAAATACTTTGGGTAGATTTTTTACTTCAAATTTTGCCCGGGCAGCACCGTTAGGCGACTCTTTTCGATTTTCAACTGCCAGGGGATTTTTTACGTGCACTACAATGCACATGGGCATCCCATCTGACTACCCAGAGACCAGGGGGAATTACTAGAAGTCCAAGTCCACATGACAAAAATCCCAGCCCTTACCAGCATTGAACCCAGGACCTCTAGCACTCGAGGTGGACACGATGCCTCGAGACAATGCAGCCCCAGTTTTTTAAACTGCGTTTGAAAATCATGTAATCAGGTGCTACCCACTGAGCAATGCATGAGAGACTCTTCCTCCCTCATGATGCTTAACATCAAACCTAGAAATTGATGTTAATAATGATACAGAATTAAGATTCAACAATTACCTCTCCTCAGAATCTGTACAACCAAGTACAAATCTTTCCGAATATCTTCTGAGTTTAGGTCCTGAAATTTGACAAATATTTTATAATAAAAATATCATATTATTTCTCATTCAACAAAAGAGACAAAATATAAATATTTCAACCTTTTTTAAAGCAGCATTAATTAAACTTCACTGTTATTTAAAACTGATATAAAATAATATTGAACTTTACGCACAAACCAAAAACATTTTAGAGATCAGAAGGGCTCAATATAAATATTATTTTATTATGCAACAATTGTTAAGTAATAAACAATGCCGTATGTTGTTATTACATATCAAATGTGTATAGTCTGTAAAATACTTAGTCACACCTTAACCAGGTCACCATAAGAAAGCCTGTTTTATGAACTTAACAAGTTTTTGATGACAAGACCTCTCCGGCAGTGGCCAATACCCTGAAGGATACTACCTCAGTAAATCCAGCTGAACTGGGAGACTGCCTGGTATGAGTTTTTTTGTTTCGTTTAAAAAAAAATTTTATTAATAGCTCATGCTGTTTGAGTTTCACCCATGTCTTGGTTTGTGACCGACCCCAGGCCTTTGGTCAGATCAGTGCAGCAGAGTTACACTTTGATCGTAACGAAAAGGCCAAGAAGCGATGTATATGCTTTGTTTGGTACTGGCTACAACTGCATCATGCATAAACATAGTGGGTATGATTATATTTAAAAAAGCAAATTGTTTTGGGGATGTTATTTTTTTTTTGGGGGGGGGGGGGGGGGGGGGGGGTCTCTTTCACATCACAATATTCATATATGTGGCTGTCAATCAAACCCCTTGTATCTTGTTTAAAGGGAATGAAAGCAGTTATTCCTTTGCCCCATTTGTGTTTAGTGATTGCTTCCCTTCAAATTAAAAAAATACCATTGTGCAAAAAAACAAAAAACAAAACAATTACTCTAAAATATGAAAAATCCATCTTTATAGTGAACTGGCAGCTGTAATGATTCAACAGCTAGCAGGCTTGCCTGTCAGCTCAGTGTTCATAGGTTCCAACCACTCTGGATTTTTACAAAACCTGACTAAAAGTCTAAATTTCTTCTGCTTCTCCTTCTCTTTCTCTAGTTTCTGAATGTACAGTTTCAGAGAATCAAAATGATCTGATGTATTTAGTATGCTTCTTCTCAAACGCTCAGCTCTCAACTTTTTTATAATAATATTTTTCTATTCTCCCATTCCTGTCCTCATTTCCCCCTCCATTCAACAGTGTCTATAACACTTGGTTCCCATAAATCTACCTAAATACCTGTATCATTTATGTCCTGCTTATCATAATGTATGTAAGATATACTTTAAATTAATTATATCCTATTTTGCAAACAAAAGGTCCTTTCCTTTAAATCAGTCAGATGTTATCTACACAATCAAGGTTAGCTGTAGTTTTATCTCCAACTCACTCTCTCTCTCACTTTCATACGGGCTGTACACTCTCTCAGATGGCTGGTCGCCTAGTTCTTAATGTTCCTATCCAGTTTTAACCACTGCCTGCCTCTTGACTGATTGTCAATGTTTGCCTCCATTATGGTCCTTATCACTTTACATCTATTCAATTTATGTGACAATGTTTGTTTTTCATAAATGACCTAGCTTCAAAGGTCCTATTTAAGTTTCCCAACCCGGGATGAGATTGACTTTCCTTGCCATTCATAATTCATTGGGTCGCATGAACTCTCCTATGTTGCGGGGGTGTTATGATAGGGCTTGGTTTGGCATTTGCTCAGGATTTTGTGTTGTCGTGAGTCTATTTCAGGCGCCCAAGGCACCTGAGTACAAGAAGTACTGCAGGGGGAACACCGCAGGCGCAACAATTCTTGAGTATCAATTTGGGATGTTTTTATATTTCTACGTTCGTTGGCGGTGGCTTCCTCCTGAGAGAAAGCATTCAGAAGGAACATAGGAATAGAAAAATATCTGCTGTTTCCATAGTCCCAAACCATCGTGCAGGCAGCAGAACCTGAAAATAATAATGTAAGTGAGCGCTGAAAAGACAAGAGAAGAGGGAACGATTAAAGCGTTGGCAATAAGGAAAACTTGCCACCCCCGCAACATAGGAGAGGTTATGTAACCTAATGAGTCATAAATGGCAAGGGATGTCACTCTCAATCTGGGCCGGGAAACGTAAATAGGATCGCTTTACAGACATTAGCTTTTTATTTTTTTTTAAATCACATATAAAAGCAATGAGTTAGGACAAAATTAAACACAATGGGCAATAAATGAATAACTTACAGTGAAAATAGTACTGTTGTTTTTATCACTGCCTTCCCTCTGTCCATCTTTGGTGAAGTACATGACAAACTTCTCACTGGAAAAAGCAAAGGCAGACAACCATTTTTACGATCCTCCCATCCATCATTCATCTGCCATTCTCCCTTTTTCTGTCATTTTTCATTTTATTTAGGTTTCTGGATTTTGCCAGGATGCATTGTTTGTTCACTAGTGTTAAAATGGGACAGTCAGGGGTGTTTTCTGCCACAGGAACACATACATTATTTGATGACCTGTTTGCAGCAAGGTTTAAACTGAAACTTCTGTTATTGGCAGCAGCCGTGGTATAGTGGCTAGATGTTCATATGCAAACCTAAAGATTGTGAGTTTCAATTTCACAAATGACCTTGACTCCTAGGTTGACTCAGTCTTGAACAGGTGGTTGGTAAAGTTCTGGGAAGTAAAGGTGGCTGGCATGACACCCACAGAGTGCCATTTGGTCTATAAAATGTATCCTAGCACTACATGTCTAATAAGTTTGAAGGCGTGGAAAAGGGGGCTTTTCCTACTACTTATACTATAACTACTACTGCTACTCTTATTTATACTCCCCTTTCTTTGTTCTTTGCCCCTTTCACTCATGCTTTCTCTATACGGATTGACTTTTCACCCTTGCTTTCCTCACTAGAGTGCTGACCTATGAAACTCATGGCAGTTTTATTTATGTAACCTAGAATGCTCATGCCTGCTGGATTCAATGCTTCAAAATTCAAGCAAAATTCTTTGGAGTTTTTAAAATGTAGTTGTTACATTCTATCCGCAATGTCTATAAATCTTTTTGTGAGTGTGTTTATTTAAAGCTGATTGCATCCATCCACTTTAAGTTTTTATTGACTGAATCACAGAATTTTTGCAGATTTATAATTGAACCCATTTTATTTGCAGAAGATTATTGCGAAAGTCCAGAAGCTAATAAGGAGCCGTGGTTATTTTCCAGCATGAAGATAAACAGATTACATTAACTTCCCATGGACAGACGAATATAAGCTGCAGGGAATAAATTTTAAAACACTGAAGTTTTTCCACCTGGTCATGAGGAGAACAGCATCTGCAAAGTACACTTCTTCTTCCTCTTCTTCTTCTTCTTCCTCTTCTTCTTCTGATCCATTATTCAATGGTTAGCATTGGCTATTGTCATTCTGTGTTGATGTAGAATGTTCCTAATGTCATCAGTCCATCTTATCTTTGGGTGCTCTGCCTTTCATGCTAGATCATCTCAGATGTAGTGCCTGTATTGGTAGCTGTTGTGCTGTAGCTGTTGTCCGACAAGATGACTGAATGATTTAATCTTCTGCTTCTCAAACAATCTGGCCCAAAGTGTTGCTCCCACTGTCTCTCTGAAAGTATTGTTTCTTACTCGGTCTCAGATTGTCAAGTAAGCAGCTTTCCTCAGGCATCTCTTCCACCTTAGAGGATGATGGGAAAATACCTTACAATCTTTCCTGATTTGCTGTCATACAAAGACAGTCATTACAAAGCCATGTCTTACATTACAACACTAGAGCAACACCTTTTTTTTTTTCAAACATGTTGTGCCATCTCCACAATGAAGGTTGGCTACAGTGTACCCAATGTTTTCTTTGGGATTATTACATGGTAAGGCCACAGTCTATTTATTGTACCCACTGTTGTCTTTGGCAATATTATATGATGAGGCAACGGTCCCTTTATTGTTCCCACTGTTATCTCTGAGTGTATTATATGGTAAGGCCACAGTCTCTTTACTGTACCCACTGTTGTCTTTTGGAGTATTATATGTAAGACCACAGCCTCTTTACTGTACCTACTGTTTTTTGGAAGTATTGTATGGTAAGCCACAGTTTCTTTACTGTACCCATTGTTTTCTCTGAGTGTATTATATGGTAAGGCCACAGTCTCTTTACTGTACCCGCTGTTTTTTGGAAGTATTGTATGGTAAGCCACAGTTTCTTTACTGTACCCATTTTTTTCTCTGAGTGTATTATATGGTAAGGCCACAGTCTCTTTACTGTACCCACTGTTTTTTGGAAGTATTGTATGGTAAGCCACAGTTTCTTTACTGTACCCATTGTTTTCTCTGAGTGTATTATATGGTAAGGCCACAGTCTCTTTACTGTACCCACTGTTTTTTGGAAGTATTGTATGGTAAGCCACAGTTTCTTTACTGTACCCATTGTTTTCTCTGAGTGTATTATATGGTAAGGCCACAGTCATCTTTACTGTACCCACTGTTTTCTTTGGGAGTATTATATGGTGAGGCAACGGTCTTTTTATTGTACCCACTGTTGTCTCTGAGTGTATTATATGGTAAGGCCACACCCTCTTTATCGGTGCAACTCTTGTCGAAAAACGTCAAGCATGTTTTTTGGGGGTTTTTTTTTTCAATAAACCATCTGTCATGGCAATTAATCTACTATTACCCAAGAATCATAGAAAAGCTAAACTCATTCACTAACTTCTAAGGCGCACACCCCTCAAACTTTAAAAAAATCATAAAAGTGCATCTTAATCAATGATGAAGGCATACCTTACAAACTTTCCTTCTCTGCTGTCATACAAAGAAAGTAAGACTTCAGAGTTATCACCTACACTGCAGGCAAATGAGCAGAGGCTGACCAGCAAGTGATGGATTGCTTCCCCTTCTATTTCTTTGCCCTTCATTTTGATCACACTTCCAGGCTGGAAAACAGAGTCATCCTCACTGAATAATCTATCATCTTTACAACAAAACATCTTTATGATGTATCATCTGTTCTTCTTCTTGTCCTCCTCTGTGTTCCCCCTTAGAAGAGCAATTAGCCCTACTGTGTTGTGATTTACAGCAGGCTGTGATATCTGCATCTTTCGGCCTTATACATTCCCTTTCAGAAATGTCTAATTGCTTGCCATTTATGAAATGCGTGTTAGAAGGTAGTGGGCCTATCCCCCCCCCCCCCACCCTAAATGGAACCCTGAAACTCATACAAGGATAACATCTTTCCAACATAATACTTTTAAAACATAACAATTTTACAAAAAAACACTTTTACAACATAATATCTTTACAATTATGGAAAGCAATGTTGATAATAACTGTCTTAGTTATAACATTGAATTTAAGGCTATGTTATAATATTATGATCAGAATGATTGCATACTGGGAAGTCCCATATTATTGTAAATAAAGTTATGTTCCCACACACTGACATCTTATGAAAACAGAGATTTGGTTTTTGGGGAAAATACAAATTCTGTGGATGGAAAGAAAACTGCATAGTGCAGACATTCAAGAAATATTTTTTCTTCTAAATTCATCCTTGACGATTAGAATATTGAAAGAGGGTTTGCATAATGTTTTGTTGTTTACAGCTAGTCTATGATATCTGCACCTTTCAGCCTAACACGTCCGATTTCAGTGAATAATTATTGAGTCACTTTTTTTGACATGCCAGTTACGGATCAGAAGGTCTATTTCTTGTGTGTGCGTGTGTGTGTGCCCATGCAAAAAAGGACCCTAGAACCCACATGAGGAACAAGAAACTTATGAACACTTTTTTTTTTTTTTAACACTAGTAGACATGCATGGCATCTCTCAGGTTGTTATCACACTCGGAAGGTACTTCAGGGATCAGATTCCTGCGGCCGTAGAGACAGAGGTAAGGGCACCGACAGATCAGAATTCAGACCCAAAAGATATCATCATATACATAGATGAAGCGTGGACATAGATGGATACCATGCAAAGAGTGGAAAACCATAGGTCAGCATGGGCATAAAGATGGCAGCTGCTTTTAAAGCATGGTATCGGAGCAAAATGCTAATATAGGAAATTGTATCAGACGGGCCTTACCAGACAACAGCACGGTGGTAGTGCTCTAAATAGACCATGGAGATGGCCGCTGCTGTTAGTTCATTAGTATGGGTATCTGAGCAAACCACTACACAGGCAGTAATTGTATCAGACTCCATGAATATGCTTCAGAAGAGAGCAACAGGTGGTATGCACTCTGAATGGGTAGAAAGCATAAGAAAATCGCACTTAACCTCCCTCGCCTGGATCTACACATCTGGTCATGCAGGCATAAAGGGTAATGATCAAGCGGACCAACTGGCAAACAATGCACCAACACAAGTGGGAAGAAGCATGGTCAGAGCAGATATAGTAAATGATGTACGGGCTGGGCTGGTCGATAATGAGGAATCCCTGACACTAACACGACTGCGTAAGATGGGAGTAAAGCATGATGAAGCACGTCTATGCCATCTTGGAGGCCGAGATAGGAGACAATATAACCAGCTACTCATAGGAACAATTAGTAGAAGTACCTTGGAGTGGCTGCTGCATTAGAGAACTGAGCACGCATGGGAATGCCCAATGTGCAGTGACGTCAATTGTGATAACATAACATAACTTATGAAAACTTTAAACTGATTAGAATAATTACACAAACAACACTGGCTATTTTATAAGATTTTTTTTTTTCATTTTAGGAATTCTTGGGTTCATGGCCTTTCACCAAGGGTTCTGGGGTGAATGGGTTAATAAATGTTTATTCAACATTATTTTAGTCATTCTCCATGTTTCAGCTCCACACAGAAGTATTGATTTGACATAAAGCATTAGCCAGATTTTATTTTAGTGCTTCCCTGCTTGTCTAGGGTCAAGAGAAACAGAGAGATGCAGACAGACAGAGAAATAAAACAGAAGAAAAACACGAGACAGAGAAAGATGTGATGGAGACAGAGAGAAAGACAAGAGAGATAGAGATAAAGATCGTCAGCAACATCATCATCACTGTCCCAAAACCAAGTGTGTTGTCTGGTCTGTTGACTATTTGACCAGTTCCCTCCACTGTTGGCCAAATGCAATGGACTTCATGCTTGCATGTTTGAGGGCTATCCAGTCAGCCAAATTCTGTTTGCTGGTATTTCTTGGTCTACCTGTTTCCTTCTAATGAGCCGTGTAGTTTTGTTTTAGAGAGGCCAGTAGATTTTAATTATTGCCTATGCGTACCATTTCATTTTCCATTTGTTTACTTTGTTAAAGGAAATTCATAGTTGCCAATGTGTTGAATGATGACAAAGAGAGTTTACTTTATGTCAGTGTGATTGAGCAGGCAAGGCAAAATTCTCCTTTACATTAGAACATGTCGCTGAGCTTATATAATCAACCGTAACGCATGCACTGCTGAAGTGAGTGGGGTGCCCTTGTATTTATGAATTATATAAAACAAAGCAAACAAGTGCTGTGAAACATTAAGCTGTAAAACATTAAGTTAATTGACATAAAGTAAGCTAAAGAAACACATGCATTCAAACAAACAGTAATGGAGAACTGCCAGCTTAGAATGTACCGCGACAGTTTACTGAATTACACATGCTGAACAATGTCCACAGTTGATTCTAGTGATTTACAACATCAAACAAACAATGTTAAATATGAAAGCAACATAAGCAAAGTAAACTGTGAAAGCAAACTATGAGACATTACACATATACTGTAAAAAAGAAGATACAATGAAAGATCAGTGACTTAAACATGCATTATGATAATTAGTTGTAGTGTTCTTTAAAATTTACAGGAAGCAAACAATGTTAAACATTTGAATAAGTGACATAAAAAGGCATTTAAGATTGTCAGAATGCTAATAAGTGAAACAGTTTACCACATTCACCCACTTTATATCTTACTTCAG
This sequence comes from Candidula unifasciata, assembly GCA_905116865.2. NCBI lineage: Eukaryota > Metazoa > Mollusca > Gastropoda > Stylommatophora > Geomitridae > Candidula > Candidula unifasciata. The sequence goes on along the minus strand of CAJHNH020002700.1, from coordinate 135,613 downwards.
TTCCTTTTTGCCCTTAAGAGTTGTTAAGTTAACCCTGTCAATTTCAGCTTTTCATTTAATTATTGTAGTTCTGATCAAATTTGCTTCTGCTCCTACTTTTCCTTCTCCTCCTCCTATTTCTTATTTGTCATCCTACTTCCCACCTCCTCCTCCTCCTCCTGCTGCTGCTTCTTCTTCATTTTCTTCTTCTTCTTCTTCTTCTTCAGCCAACTCCTGCTAAGCCAGCCTATCCCTTGCTATCCCTTCATAATCTCCTCATGTTTCTAATACTCTTCTCCATGTGTTTTAAAATCTCACTCTATTTCTGTTGTCCTGTTCCATTGCAGGTATATTCTAGTTTTATTACCAGGTTTTCTCAATGCAGATCCTATCCATCACCAGCATTTTTTCCTCACTTGTTAATTCTGAAGAATACAGCTCTATGGCGCAGAGATTAGTTAAATGGTTTCACAAGGCAATCTTCTACATTTACTAGGGTTTGACTCTAGTTGTGGCAGCTGAGAAAAAGACCGTTCTCATTGACTTCAGACTGTGGTATGAGTTGCACCGTGAAAGAGACTATACTTCACCACGTAATACTGCCATTTTTAGCAGTGGAAACATTGAAACAAATCTCCACTAGGAAAATGGCACAATATTTTTTTTAAGTCTAAACAATGGTTAATTCATGTCTATAATTTTCAAAGCTTTATTAGTTTTTAAAATATTTGCAAGAACCAAGTGACTGTGAACCTGCAACTATGACCATACTGGAAGAACAACAAGTTAAAAGAGGTGTGGCCAGACAAGAGAACTATGCAGGAAGCCAAAGAAGAAAAAGAAACCAACACCAGAAATGGTGTCGTCAGCTGCTACATGCTGCAGGATTTGCTGAGAAGGAGATCCGAGCACTTATGGACTGAACAATTCAATGTGCAATGAGGATAATCTGTCAACTAACTAAGTTAGTTAGTTGTGTATTCTTTACAGGATATTGCAGAACCAATCCCATCATTTTTTGGCTGTTGTGGTTTTTCTAGGCAAATTTAAGTCGTAGTTTGCCATTGCTTTCTTGACGGTCAGGTTTTCAATACCACTGTCGAAACCAGCGCACGGCCTGCAGCTGGGATCGAACCAGGAACCCCCACATTATGAAGCGCAATGCCTAAGCTACACAGGCCAACAATTAACTAAGTAAATTAAAAAAAAAAAAAAGGCTTTTTGTGACACAAAGCTTTAATTAAATATTCATAAATTTCGTAAAACTAAACAAATGTAGTTCTAATGTGCAAAATTTCAATAGACAGTGCTGAAGTAACAACTGCTGCCTGCGAGTGAAACAGTTCATTTTTAAAATTAGTAGATAAATAATATCCAGCCAGTAAAGTCTTGTTCAACAGTGCAACAGCATGCTCGAAATTACAGAAAAAGTGTGGCATGCAGGAACCTATATCTGCATATACAAGAGGATTAATATTTTTAAAACAGCTTATTTGTATTTTAGTTTTGAAAGATTCATTTATTTGCTTCATGTTAATCAATTTTTCATTGTAGTATGCACATGATCAAATACAGTAAAATATGCCAAGTAAAAAAATGTGAACTCTGTAAAAATACTAAAACCACTCATGGGAGGACATAAAAATCAAGAGGAGTTTACAGAATCGCAATAGCAAACAATAGAATGGCTTGGCAGGAGTTTTACTGAGGACCTCTGCAACAATGGTGGATAAAAAGCATAAGAATAAACTGGAAGCCCCAGAAAAACCAGCTCCTCATAATAGTACATCAGTAAACCAACAATATAACATAAACCAATATATGTTCAATATATGTGCTAAAATGTTACATAGAACCTGTATGGCAGCAAATCTTGGAATGTCAGTGAACAAATTTGGAAGAATTTGGAAGCAACAGAGATGTAAGTTCTGAGATGAATGTTACGAATACCTTGGACGGCCAGAGTAACTAACAATGATTGTTTGAAAGAAGCTAATGAAAGTAGATCTCTAAATACAACAATAAGGGGGGCCACGTTAGCGCAGTCGATAAGAAGCTCGTTTTCAAATCCAGCTGCGACTCGCTGCAGCCCACGGTCCGTGTTCAAAACCGGGCGGCTCCCGGGGTTCATCCAGCCTTTAGGAAATGGGTACCAGAGTGATACTCTGGGGTAAATGGAGGAACGTTGCTGTAGCTACAGAGTTAAGTGCGAACAGCGACACAGGGGGACAATTCTTATCAGCTGTCAGTACTGGTGGCAGAGCACTTATGGTTTATAACCATGTGCAATGACGCTGGTTCACATCTCCAGACTTTACCTTTTTTTTTTTAATACAACAATAAGAAAGAGACAAACACTGTTCTTTGGCCACATAATGAGAAGAGAGACACTGGAGAACATCATGACAACTGAAAAGATCAGTTGAAAAAAGGGTAGAGGCAGACCAAGAGAGATAATGCTGGATGGGCTGAAACGATGGCATGGAGGGATATCTTTAACAGAGCTGTTCCAGGCAACCAGGGATAGTGATCTAAGGAGACGCTTGAGCACCTATGCCAGTTGGCAGGGTACATTAAGATGATATCAATTTATCACTGATGCTGCTTCAAGCTTGCTTCACATACTAAAGCTCTGAGCTCTCTGTCATATGTTCTGATGTCTCATCCCCTTCTTCTTCTCAGCATTTATCTGCTGTAAATTCCAGAGGGAACTTCTGGTTTTCTGTACACTTCTGCACTTCGGTCTTGTTCCAAAACTCGAATTTTGCATGCACATACATTTTACAGATTTTGCTTTTTTGTGTGTGCAGACTGTTGGTTTTTTGCCTCTCAAGCAGATGAGCTACGACTTTAAGGGAAATAACCTGAATTAGTTATATTTTACGACATGCTTGTTAGAGGGGCAAAGAGTCTTTTTGTTTACTCCAAAACTGGGTCCTGGAACCCACACTGGGAGTCTCAACCAATGCACCAGTCTCTCGTGCAGTTTTACAATGTATACTGTTGATATATTTTCATTGTATCTAATAAACAAAGAAACGTGTAATAAATGGCAATCACAGACAGAAGCAGAAGAAAACCAAACAACATATATACCAAAAGCTATACCCTATCAGGAATCGAGCCAGTCATCTCCAAAAGATGATGGAGCTTTTCTGCAGGAATAGTAGTAGAAGTATTACTTTAACCCCACCAGGACATCACACAAGCGATAAACACCCAATGACACAAAGTGCCACCATGCAGAAGAGGATCACCCATGGAGAGCTCCTGGAAACAGCGTTCAGCCATTAGGCCATATTTATGGCCGGGATATATTGCAGTCCCTTGCAAGAGCCAGGGTGGGGCTTCAAAATAACGAAAAATTGCATCCCACAAGGGGGTGACTGTTCTATGTTACATCTGCAGGAATAGATGAACTTTAAGGCCTGACCAACTTGACACCCATAGGGTTTATATGGCCTCAAGGTTCCCCAGGTGTTTACTTCTATTTATTTACATAACTTGCTGCCTAACTATACTATGCTATATTTCTAAACCATAATATTTATGACTCTGATAATATTTTGTTTTGTAACAGTTCATTTCTGTTCTGTATGTCAGAGAAAAATATAGGTCCTGTTCATGTTTCCAGACCAAGGATTAGAGTAATTTCCCTTGCCATTCATACCTCTTTAGGTCACTGCAAATCTCCTATGTTGCGGGAGTGTTACAGATGGTCTTGTTTGGCATTCGCTCAGCATTAGTAATGTTTGTAGGAGGTTGTGTTGTTTCAGTCTTTTTCAGGCGCCTACGGCTAATCTGTGTACAAGTAAAAAGTACTGCAGGGGAAAGCGCCGCAAGTGCGACAACCCCCCCCCCCCTCCCCCCAAGAAAGAAAGCAGTTACAAGGAGAGTAGGATTACATAAATATCCTGTTTCCTTACATCGAACCGTTGCACAGGTAGCAGAAACATGAAGATAATCACGCAAGCAAATGGTAAGAAGATGAGAAAAGAGCAGACAACAGACAAATCAGCAAGTTAATTAACAAATGAAACAAAAGGCAAATTAGTAGGTTCATTACCAACTAAACAAACAAATGAAGCAAGCTAATTCACAAATCAAATGAGAGTCAAAGTAGTAAGTTAATTACCAAATATAAAACAACAAAACTTGAATTATGTATTCTCCCTTAATGCAGTACTTGGCATATTTAACTGTGGTTTACAGCTAGGAGCCTTTCAGTTCACATCCGATTTCAGCGAAAAGGTAATTTGTTGCCTTTTACTGAAAATGAATTCCTGCGTTGATAAGTGAGTGCACCTACCACCATGCCATCATGAATCTTTAAATAATATTTATGTGATAAAAAGGAGCCACCATGGTGTAGAGGCTAGACGTTGGCCAGCAGATCTGAAGGTGGTGGGTTTAGGTACTGACAAACCGGACTTTTTTTTCAAAACTGACCTTGGCTCCCAAGTCTACCCAGGCTTAATGGGTACAGGTAAAGTCCTGGGAAGTAAAGACAGCCCACATGATGTTGACCACATCACCGGACTGAGTGCCCAATGGTCTAAAAAATACAGGTCTAGCCCTATATGCCCAATACGCTTTTAAGGCATGGAAAATGGTCCTTTTATGTGATAAAAAACACAAGAAGGTAGGTAGGTAGTTGTAGCTCCCCCAGGACATCACACAAGCGATAAACACCCAGTGACAAAAAGTGCCACCATGCAGTAAAGGATCACCCGTCGAGAGGTCCCAGAAACCCCTTTCAGCGGTTAGGCCATATCTATGGCTAGGCCATATTTATGCCTCGGCTTTATTCAGGGCCCCAGGCAGAAGCCAGGGTGGGGCTTCAAATAACAACAAAAATTCCATCCCATGTAGGGATGACTATTATAACACAAGAAGAAGAAAATTTGAAGTCCTAGAAAAACCCTGCTCCTCATTACTATATATCAAATTATCAAAACTATAACACATTAGAACATGTATCAATATATGCTCAGTATGTAAATTTGCTTCCCTGTGTGGTTTCTAGGGCCCCACTTCAGTTGGGGGAAAAGAATAGACCCACTGCCCCCCCCCCCCCCCCCACCCCAACAAGCTTGTTGTAAGAGGAACTAATTAGGGATGTTTCTTTCAAAGTTGGAGTGTATCTCCCTGAGAGGCAGGAAACCAACAGTCTGCATACAACAAGCCAGATCTGTAAAATGGATGTGCACACAAACTCAAGTTCTGGAACAAGACTGAAGTCCAGAAATGGATGCACAAGCAGAACTTTCCATCACAATTTACAGCTGGTGAACATAAGCTGCAAGCTTGGCTTCAGGAGAGACGTTTTGAATATCTGTACTCATTGTCATATGTCAAAATAATGTGGTGACAGCACTAGTCATGCTGCCTTAAATACTTCTGTTCCCTCCCCCAAACCTACACAATTCATAAATACAGGCACGTAAAAACAGCTGAGGTATAACAACAACAAGAAAAGAATACACAAAGCTGTCTCTAGCCACATAACCATGTTTATAGGGACTCATCTGCAACATGTACTACACACTGAACTCACCCATTGCCCCAGTCTATTCTTGTGACCACCTGCTTTTTCATCTCTTCTGCATGCTCCTTGGTCAATGTATTGGATACTAGACTGCTGCGAAATTTGCACAGCTCTCCCATTACAATGAAGATTGTTTGAAACAAAGGTCTGCGACTCTTAATTGGTTAAAAAAAAAAAACAAAAATGTATGCAAAAGGCATTTCTAACAACAACAACAAAATTTAAAGCCCCTTTACCCACTACTAGTATCTTGGACATATTGTGCCATCTCTACAGATCAGCTGTGATGTCAATTGTTGACTCAACTCAACTCAACTACAGATCAAATGGCCCTGAGTGGGTGATGCAGTCAACATTATACGAGCTGTTTTTACTTCCAAGGACATTTCATTGTACCCATTTTGTACTGCGCTGACCTATGAGCCCAGCTAAATTATAAAAGTCTGCTATGATATCGATTAGAGGTATTTCTACAGCCAAGTAAAAATAACTGGATAACCCTTTCATCTAGGAAACCATTAGGGAAAAGGGACATACCCCAACAAAAACAAAATCCTTTAAGAATATAACCAGTCTACACAGGTCAGTAATAATATGTTGAAACATTTATTTATTTACATTTCAAACTTTCTGATACATGTATGAAGGTGTACTTTCATCAAACATGAAGAAAGTGGAGAATCAAATGATTACCTTTCCTTTAAACAGAGGGGAGAATCAAATGATCAGCTTCCCTTTGAGGTAATCAAAAATGTATAAGGTAACTCATTCCATGACTCCTGTCACTATGTGATCATAACTGTTAATCCCTGCTGTCTCATTTCATCGTCCCCTTGTGGGATGCAATCTTTTGTTATTTTGAAGGCCCACCTTGGCTGTTGCCAGGGACCCTTTTTTTAACCTAATGGTTGAATGGGGTGTCCGGAACTTATCCACGGGTGACCCTTATAGGCATGGTGGCAATTTGTGTCACCAGGTGTTTATCACTCTGTGTGATGTCCTGGTGGGGTAAAACTTATTTAATCCCCATGAGTATAAGGCACAAATGTTTTGTTAATTTGAAGCCTCACCCTGGTTGTCGCCGGGGGCCCTCATATAACTCAATTGTTCAATAGGGTTTACTGGGACCTCTACATGAGTGACCCTTACCTGAATGGTGACACTTTGTGTCGCTGGGTGTTTATCCCTCAGTGTGATGTCCAAGTGGGGTTAAAATTCAGCAGTCAGTCATCGTAACTACTAAAGGTGAATTATGATATCGTAAGGACTAAAAAGCCTTTTCCTTTCACAATAAACCCCATAAAAATAATTTTTAGTAATTATAATCAAATCTGCCCCTTCTGAATAATGTGCAGTTGCAAACAGTACCAATGCTGATATACAGATATAATGGTGATTGGAGAAAGCTGCATTGCCAGAATATCAGCTATTTAGGGATTTGTAACGGATGGTTATGCAGAAATACTGTCATCTCGCAGCTGATCATGTTCTTAAGCAAATTATCCTCTCATTTTATACTCTATGTTCTTAGTAAGTTTGACCCGAAAATAAATTTCATAAAGGTATGCTGTTGAACACGCTGATCCATAAAGGGTTGAGAACATAAAACAGTGTTTACCACAAACAATGACTTCCATTGTCCGTGCCATTCTCTCAAGACAAAGGTCACTTCCTTGATAATGGCATCTTCCACAGGAGTGATAACTTCATGGGGTCTGAAAATTTTAGAGAATGTGAAAGGTTGTCAATTGTTAAAAACAAACTCAGGCTGTGATGGTGTAGTTTGTGCAGCAACCATTCTGAAGGTTCAATGATCTTACAACAACCAAACTTGGTCACTTGGGAAAATGACTATTTCATCACAAGTTTACTTGAATTTAAGAAAACTTGCTGGCTGATGGTTAAGAATGATGGGCCCTTATGTGGGAGATTCAGGTTTGAATCCTTATAAGGTAATGGGTTTCTTATGGATCCAGCAAAAAAAACAATCTGAACCTGGTCCATAGCAACTGCACTAGTCACTTAGATCCTATAAATAACCTCACTCTTTACACAGTACAACTGGTATACACAGGTAGTTATGACAGTTTACACAAACAAAATAATACTTTGTCACATAAATGTATCCTAACGTGAGTTTCAGGGCTAATTAGTGCTACTTCCTTCAAACATGAAGAAAGAAGAAGGAGTGGAACAAAATATAGATATATTCGTGAAATAGATATATTTGTGACACCTCTAAAGACCATTTTCATTAATTAGTGCTTTTTCCTTCAAACTTGGAGAAGAAGAACAAGAAGAAGGAGTAGAAGAAAATGTAGATATATTTGTGACTTTGCTATATTTGTGACACTTGAAAAGACCCTTTTCATTAATTAGTGCTACTTCCTTCAAACATGAAGAAGAAGAAGGAGTAGAAGAAAATATAGATATATTTGTGACATTGGTATATTTGTGACACTTGTAAAGACCCTTCTCATTAATTAGTGCTATTTCCTTCAAACATGAAGAAGAAGAAGGAGTGGAAGAAAATATAGATATATTTGTGACATTGTTATATTTGTGACACTTGAAAAGACCCTTTTCTTGCCAGCACATTTCCTGGTACTCATGAAGCACATTACTGATCTGCAGATTTAGCTGGTTGGATCTCACATGGGTCAGTCAGGGTTTATAAGACTGAGTCTGTATTTTCACAAACTTTAAATGACCAATTCTGGCATCAAAGAATAAAGGTCAAAAGCAAAAGTAATCCTATGTTAGACACTACCACTGGCATATTCTTCTTCTTCTTCTTCTTCTTCTTTTTCTTCTTAGCATTCCCCAGCTGTAAACTCTGGCAGAATGTTCTGGTTGTTTGTCCACTCCTGGATTTTGGTCTTGTTCTAGAACCCGAGCTTTATGTGCATATTTATTTTACATATCTGGATTATTTGTATGCAGACTGTTGGTTCCTCACCTCTCAGGCAGATGCATTCTGACTTCGAAGGAAATACCCATAATTAGTCCCTTCTCAGAAATTTCTTATAGGGGGCAATGTGTCTATTCTTTTCCCTTCACAATAGGGCCATGTAATCCACAGTGGGAACTGGAGCATGAAGTGTTAGGCTTTCAACTCAAATATTCTAGATCATGATATATGAGACAGGCTGATCAGTTCTCCTTTCTGTTGCCTTTAATTTCCTTGACAAATCCTAGAGCATTCAGAAATCTGTATGGCTCCCATTTTTATGAGACTGTGCTGCCCCTAGAGATTCCTGTTACAAAAAAAATTATCCAACCCCTGATGGGGATTTTTTAACCCATACTTTTGTTTTAGCAGGCAAACACTATAGCCACTATGCTACTGTGGCCCTTCTAACAAAGAAAAACAAAAAATAACACACACACAAGTTTAACAAGAAAGCCCAGACTCTGTCTGTATAAAGAAATTTATATGAACTCTGCCTTTATAAACACAAACTTTACAACACTCAAGCCCCTAATAAGTACACTGTTACCAACCTGAAAACAACGGACTTAGCTATGGAATAAGATAAGTAACATACCCTTAAAATTCAAGACAAAAATATGGGATTTTCAACTGTTTTTACGCAGTGGAATTATTAAACCCCTCAAAAATTGAATTTTTAAAAACTATTTCGTGTGTAGCAATTTTTTTTAAAGACATAAAGATGAATTTGTAATGGTTAAGAACTGTGCAACATTTTAAAATTTTATAAAAAAATGTTTCTAATATTTTTTTAAGATCAAAGACATAATGGAGACATGTTATGTTTAAAGATAACTGAATGATTAAAGAAATGAAAAAGAAATGTTCAAATGGTTTAAATCAGTAGAATGGTTAAAGACATTACAAAGAACTATAATAATGTTATAAAGAGGTAGAGTGATTAATGAATTATTAAGAGCTGTTCGTTTTTTTTTTTTTTATCTGTGAAATGTTCAAAGAATTTAAATCTGTTCAAAATCAACCAAATAATAAAGAACAGTTCTGAAATGTAAAACTGTGCAATGATTAAAGGATATTTTTTTAAAAACCAAAAAACTGTCCTAATGATTTAAAACCGCAAAACAACAATTTGCAAATTGCATTTTTGTTAATGTATGCAAGGAAAGAAAAGCTATATCTGTACATGCTGCATTAAAGGAACAAAAAGAGACCAATATAAACATGGAGAAGGGATTAGAAGTGAAAAAAAAAAGAAGGGAAAGACATCAGGTGAGCTACATGCAATATAAAAGCTTTGTGTGAGTTGGTTGAGGGCCTATGCTCTAACGGGGGGATAACGGGAAGGAGAAGAAAACTACATTAAAATTGATTTGGCAACATGGTTGGAAGAAGATCAGCATCAGAAATGACTGACAATACACGTGACAGTAACACCAATGGAAGTGAGAACAAAAAGTCAGAAATGACTAAAATTTCAACTGTAACTAATACAAATACTCAATAGAAATAAAAATCAAGTACTAAAGACTGGGAAAACCCTCACATCCCTAAAGAGATATCACTTCATTGTGAAGTGTACTTGACAATCTGTTGTAACTCATCCACTCATATGATTTCAGTTTAGGCGAGGGCAGTGAAATAAATCAGTACTTCACGACTACTTTTCCCACCAATGATAAGTGTTCAAGAGCTCTAGAGACCTACAACTGATAGCATACCACAGACCTGACCCAGTTGCCAGTTCGTGATAATTCACCTGTCAAGTCAGTCATTTTCATTCTTGTTCTTGTTGTTGAATTAATTAAGCGAGTGGAGTTGAGAACTGACATCACAGCACATTAGATAATTCCAAGAAGTTCCCCATGTGGGTTCTGGGGCCCCACTGTACAGACTCACCACCTCCCCAACAAGCATGTCGCAGGAGTCCACTAATTGGTGGCATCCTTCGAAGTTGGAGTGCATCTGCTTGAGAGGCAAGGAACCTAGTCTGCATAGAATTAAGCCAGATCTGTAAAAAACAGATTTGCACCCAACACTCAGGTTCTATAAGAAGATTAAAGTCTGGAGGTGGACAAGAACCAGAACAAACCGCCAGAGTTTACAACCGGTGAACGCAAAGAAGAAGATTATTCCCACAAGTACTTCATCATCATCTTCGATATCTAACCCAATTCATTTACAAACATTTGTCACTTACCTTTTTGTTTTTATTGTTGAATGAACACCCTCTCAACCAGGTCACTGTTGAATACAATTACAACACTATTTCTCATTAGGTAGTTAGTATGTTTATAGTGGAAATATGGACAAATAAAACAATTACCTATAAACTACTACAAATATTAATCTACAAACATTCATTAACTGGCGCTTGCTCAGAATAAGGGGTATTACAAAATCACAAATGTTGAACAACCTAACGTACCAGTCTCTTATCAGCAAAAGAAGAGAATAATCAAATCATTCAGAAAGCCACCAAAATATTTTTGGAGATTCAAATTTACAGGTTATTAAATTATATCTTTCAGATAAAAGTGATTTTCAATTTTACAGTGCAGCATAACTCGCTCCATGATGATGACATAAATAAAACTTCTCTGATATAATTCAGAAAATTCTTATGTTTTCACAAACTGAACTCCCAGCAAGACATTACTGATGTTCACAATGTGGCCCTCAAATAAGCCTTCCTCCATTTTAATATATCTGACACCAAGGTAAAACTTACATCTCTGTTACTGCTATAAAATGTGGCTCGGGGGATTGAATCAGCCATCTTTTCTTGGAATTATCTTTAATTTTTATTTAATTATTTATTTAACTGTTTACCTTCCTTCCTTTTTCTTGCTCTTATTAGTATTTTTTTTTCTAATAACTCTTCCTTTCCATATTTTAAACTAATATACGTTTCCAGTTCGATAAAAACTCTAGTTGAATATATTTATGTGGGTCTTTACCTTCCTCTCCACTGAGCTCTCTAGTCAGATTTACTGTTGAATTTTGTTACCTTTTAACATCAGAAGAAACATTACCTGTTTTCTCATCAACCCAATATTCTTCAAAGATGTGGACTGTCTCTCCAAACTGCAGGCTCAAGGAATTGAGAACTGCAGCACTGCCATAGCTGGTGACCACTGCAAAAAGAAAGATACATAATAAAACACCAAGTTTAAATCTTTCAGGACCAAGCAATGCCTGATGTGTGAATGACTTTACCAACTGACTTCCCTCCATAAAATAACAGAACTCTTGACCCGTTAGGGTCATGTAAGTTTGTAGACGGAAGCACTAACACACAAAACCCGCCATCTATTTCTGTCTTCCACTTGTTAAATAAGTGTATGACAACTTAATCCTGTCTATTTCTTGATGTTGTCATTTCAGTTTCTTCTTTTTCCTGCTTTTCTTTGACTACCCCGCAATGTTCCTTGAAGTAGTCTTCAATATCAAATTCTGTTTCACCCAGTGCATGAACCAGTCTAGCTTGCAATGTTTCACCACTGCCAAGAGAGGCTCCCAATGTACCGCAAATTTGTATATTTTGTCACTGACATATCTGTTAGTTTTATGTTCAAAAAACTATTTCGTAAAATTTGTATGTGGCATTTACATTCAAAAACTTGAATTCCTCCTTTCCATTTCCACAGTGACAGTATTTGTAGCGATTTGTATATATTGACTTTTACTGGGGTGCTGATTTAGCTCTTCCACATCATGTTCAGTTGGGACATTGCGGCTGTTGTTATATCAAGTTTTGTTTCGATCTTTTGGGTACAGCTAACATGTTACATATGTAGGAGGCAATGTATTTAAAGGTTTCAACTTCTTCTAGTTTTTGCTTGATTATTGTGGTTTTTAACCAGAATCTTGATGTTATCTGCATAAATTTCCATGCCATATTGACCATCTCCATATATACTTCCATGGGAGTCGTCGTGGCTTAGCGGCTAGACGCTCGTGTGCAGATCGGAAGGTTGTGGATTCGCTCCCTGAGGGAGCCTGTCTTTTTTAAAAAATGACCTTGACTCCCAGGTCAACCCAGCCTTGAGTGGGTACCGAGTGCAGTCCCGGGAAGTAAAGGCAGTCGGCGTTATGCTGCTGACCACATCACCCATCTTGTGCCGTTTGTCTATAAAAATATATGTCTAGCCCTATATGCCCTACACGCCTAAAAGTGTGGGTCCTTTAATATAAACTTCCATCCATTGAAAAATGTGTTCTCTCATTCCAAATCTTTAGTGAGAACATGCCTAAGAAACCTGGCTTTCCCAATAGTTACCAGCCTTGTATATACTGCCACTTCGAAAGTCATGTACTCATGGTTTGTATCCCCCCCCCCCTCCCACCAACCCTTTTCCACAAGCATGTTGTAAAAAAAATGGATTATTAGAAGTTTGCTTAAAAATCGAGCCTGTTGGGCCAAAAGGTGCAGATATTGCAGCTCATCTGTAAACAACAACCCACCTTGCCAAGTGCACTTTTCAGGGTGAATGCAGAAGAATAACTGTACACGGTTATCCCCATATGGCTCAGTCTCTCTCTGCAGAATGACAAACCACTTGCCAGGAGCACAGCATAAGGCATGAAGTCCATAGCTCCATAGCTACTTCTAAATTGTTTCCTTCTCAGAGTAATGCACTGATGCTGTACATGCTATCTGTTTACATATTTGTGTATCCTCGGTGAGCTTTCTTTAGTTTTCTCTATCATATGGACAGAGGATTTGTTTATTTACACAGACAGTTCAGTGTCAAGAAGCAAAAAAAGTGCTTGGGGGTTTCTTAGCAAAAGTTAATGGTCGACGTTTGGTGCAGAAGAGCCTAGCATATGATACCACAACATCCAGCTTAAGAATGGAGGTGGAGGTAGTCACAGAGCTAAATATATATGTGGGCGGTCACAAAGCCAAATATAGTCAAAGATTCTAATATTTATGCGGGCAGTCACACAGACAAATATAAATTAAACAGTAACAAGCTCAACCCCTTGAAATAAATATGGAAATTCCATGACAGGAAGTAAAATTTAACATACTCCACCCCACTTAAAAACTGTAAGATCATCTGTAAGAAACTCTTCTTCTTCTTCTTCTTCATCACTTCCCTTTTTACCGCTTCAGAGAATAAGCTGTTTCTTCTGGCCGCCTCGACCATAGCAAACTGCTGTTGTAAGCTTCTCTGAAAATCTTGTTCTTGGTCTACCTCTTGAAATGTATAATGGTGTCAAAGGCATTCAAGTGGGCAAACCATTTCACTTGCTGTCTTTGCAAACTGCTGAACATAAAATTGTCTAGAAAATAAAAATACACAACAGCAAGTAAATGCTGGGGCTGATTTGCAACAACCTGGACAGTAAAGTAAAGTAAGTGAAGAACACTTTTCCCATGCCATCTGGCTTACTGGGCATGAAGATCATACCTATATTTCATAGACCAATCAGCACTGATGAGTGATGTGGTCGACACTATGCTGGCCACCATTTATTTCCCAGGAGTTTACATGGTAACCATTTAAAGCTGGTTGCCCTCGGAAGCAAGGTCATTTTTTTAAATGTCAGACTCCATCAGGGCCTGAACCCACGACCATCAGATCCACAGAAGAGCATCCAGTGGCTACACCCCAGCAGTTCCCGTAAAGGACATGCAAACTAAATTTCCTCACTGAAAAATATGTTATTTCCAACTACTATTACCTCTGAGATGACAGAGGGTGTTACTAAATAGAGGCCTATGACAATATAACAAGAGTTGTGGTGCTAAATTTATAGATCCACTCAAACATTATTTACAACATCCCGCTTGAGGTTGTAAATTCTATAAGAAGAGCAAACTGTGTGGGGAAATCCATGATTAAACCACAGACAAGGAAGAAAAAACTAAAGAGAAATGTCAGTGCTGTAATGGTGTGCATTTGTATTTCTGCATCTGGTATATGTTTCTAGACCCATATTTGTATTTAGACCAGTCAGCTCTTGGTGAGTTATGTGGTCAACATCATACAGTTCACTTAACTTAAATTTTCAGGACATTTCCTGGTTACCTCCAATGGATAAAAAGGTAAAGTAAAGTCAGGGAGATATGAACCAGTGTCATTGCACATGGTTATAAACCGTATGTGCTCTGCCACCAGTACAGACAGCTGATAAGAAACTGTCCACCTGTGTCCCCACCTGCACGCAACTCCGTAGCTGCAGTGACATTCCTCCATTTAACCCAGAGTGTTAATCCGGTACCCATTATCTAGAGGCTGGGTGAACCCTGGGAACCGCCCAGTTTCAAACACCGGCCGTGGGCTGCAGCGAGTCACAGCTGGTTTGAAAGCTAGTCTCTTATCGACTGCGCTAATGCGACCCCCAACTTCCAAGGATGTTACCGGATATCCATTTTAGGCTGGGATGACCTGACAGCTTAGGTCAATTGTTTAAAAAAAAAAAGAATGGAACTTGATGTAGATCTGAATACTTGATCATCAAATACTGGTCTAGGACCATATGCCTAAGAGTCTGAAGTGTGAAAAAGGTCCTTTACTTATGAATTGCTAAATTTAGCATTACATTTTTTAACGTCCTTTTGTATTATCTTCAAAGTGTATCCTTAGCTTTATTATAAATGTGTTCAGTCCCATATTGATATTCTTTATCTCTAAGTTATACTATCAATGACAAATATGGAAAATAAATTTGGCATTAGAACAGAGAATAGCTACATGTGATCACTGACAACACAAGCAGGGACAGGGTTACAAATATCAGCATTAGAGAGAAAGTTGGAATAAAACCATGATTATATTGACAGACAAAGAATGAAATGGTTCAGCCATCTAGTAAGAATGCAGCCAGACCAAACTGCATAAGAGACTTTTTGCAGCAGAACATCTGGGAGGAAGGTGAGGGGAAGACTAAAAAAATTAATGGATAAATAGTGAAGCTAAAACCTGCAAAAAGATTAACTAATTCATCACTCAAGCCACTCGAGAAGTGCAAGACAAATACAAAAAACCAAGACACTGGGCTACAACCTAGTATCAGTGAGATGACAAAAGAAGAACCATATTATTTTGCATAAGTTTCTTACGGAAGTAATAAACACAATAAAAAAAGCATGAATGTATTACTATTAGGCCAAACAAATAAACGTGTTGTGTGATTAGTGATCGTGATTAGAAAGGATTATCATCACTGCACTCCGGACAGATCTACAGAAATGTGTTGTATGTTAAAATACACAGCCATATTTCTATGCTATGCTCTGCAGTGGTTCTGCACCAATGAATGGTGAATTTATGTATGACAATCTAAATGTGGTCAAGGCCATTTAAGATCAAGTGAACAATGCAGAAACATGAATAAATCAATGATTGTCCAGAGAAATTGGGACGCCTGGGAGTGACCAGGTATCTGGTCGACACTCTACACTCAGAGGAAAGGCAAGACCGACTATGATCAGACCGCGAATGACACCAGTGCAACTAGAACTCTTTGCTGGCTGCTGAAGATGAGCATGGAGTGTTAAGAAGGGAATGTCCCGAATGCTGTGCTATCAGTTCTCAGCTCAACACTTAACTCATATGGTATGCTCAGGCCAAAGTTGGAAGATATAATAAAATTGCATGGGTTGATGAGAGAGGCTAAAGGTAGAGCCATCTTAACAGCATTATGGACCCCTGGGCAAACCAATATGCTGAGGCAACCACTCACATTAATGAATCTTTTTTTAATGGAAAATCATTTGACAGGCACACACTGCAACGGGGCAGGGCTCCCCGACAAGAGCCCAGCCGGCCCATGTGTTGAGACGACCATAGATAAAGGTTCCACACTGGGTTCCATTTACGACATTTAAATGATTGCACAGAGTTGAATGAAACGGAGGAATCGACTAAGAATCTAGTGTAATGAAAATATGATACAACAGAAATGAATGATGTTCAACCCCACTAAGACAACCAGTGATAAGCACATAGTGACACAAAGTACCACCATTCAGATGGGAATCACCCGGAGACATGTTGACAAACGATGATGATATTTTCCTGATGATAGTGTACTTTTTCTTCTTCTTCTTCTTCTGTGTTCATCTGAAGATGTAATTGTGTTGTGTCCGTTTACAGCATGGCTGTGATATTTGCACCTTTCGGCCAACACATCCGACTTCTGCGGGCATTTGTTGACCGGGTTAGCCTTCCCAGTGTGTACACTTACACAAATATAGCATCATGTATTGAGACAGCTGTGTCATGGTGGTGGTGGTGCTGGTGCTAATGATTAATGTGGTGGTGGTTGTGGTGCTGGTGATGAATGTGGTGGTGGTTAGGGTGGTGGTGGTGGTTGTTGCTGTGGTTGCTGTGCTGGCAGTGGTGGTGCTAGTGAATGTGGGTGGTTGTGGTGGCAGTGGTGTTGCTGGTGATCAATATGGTGGTGCTGGTTGTGGTAGTTGTGGTGGTGGTACTGGTGATGAAAGTGGAGGTGGCGCTGGTTGTGACAGTTGTGGTTGTGGTAGTGGTGTTATGGTGATGGCACTGGTTGGGGTGGTTGTGGTTGCAATGATGGTGATTATGATGATGATGATGATAGTGGTGATTATGATGATGACGATACTGGTGATTATGACAAAAGGTTTACCAAGGTGTCAAGCCAACAGGAACACTCAGCTATTTTGTTTCCCCATTTTGATAGTGAGTTTTCCGTGTTTGTATTGCATTATGGTTGATGATCATGATGATGAGAAAGGAGGGAGAGTAGACGATGATTAGAAAGGAGGGAAAGTAGATTAATATGAGAAAGGAGGGAGAGTAGATCAGGATTAGAAAGGAGGGAGAGTAGATGATGATGAGAAATGAGGGAGAGTAGATGATGATGAGAAAGGAGGGAGAGTATACAATGATGAGAAAGGAGGGAGAGTAGATGATGATGACAAAGGAGGGAGGGTAGATGATGATGAGAAAGGAGGGAGAGTAGATGATGATGACAAAGGAGGGAGAGTAGATGATGATGAGAAAGGAGGGAGAGTATACAATGATGAGAAAGGAGGGAGAGTAGATGATGATGAGAATGGAGGGAGAGTAGATTAATATGAGAAAGGAGGGAGAGTATACAATGATGAGAAAGGAGGGAGAGTAGATGATGATGACAAAGGAGGGAGGGTAGACGATGATGAGAAAGAAGGGAGAGAAGACGATGATGATTATTATGATGTAATTAGCAGACAAACAGAATCCTGTGCATAATTAACTAAACACATATGTGGCTACAGAAGACACAGAATGATTACACAGTTGAACTAATGCCAGGAGAAACTATAACAATATTAATAACCTAACTTTGATACAGGAGATATTAAGACGCATGGAAGCATTTAACAGGGTGAAGTATTTGCACACCTACATTAATCCTCACAAGCAAGTTGACATGTTTAAGTACATGGGTACCCTTACAACATCAGACGGAGGATAAAGGAAGTTAAATGTTGCATAGCTCAAGCAAACGCAGCATTTTACAAAATGAAGAATATTTTATGCGATCATCCCCCGTCAATTGAGATGAAAAGGAGAATTCTTAAAACTTATATAAATCCTATATTGATATATGGATGTGAATCATGGACAGTTAGTAAATTATAAAAAACTTTTTTTGGAAGCTGCGGAGATGTGGTTTTATAGACAAATGAATACCATGGACAGATTTTTTTTTTAAAGTAATGAAGAGGTCTTGAAAGAAACTTATTTACGAAGAGAACTGATTGCCCACATCAGAAAGAGACAATCTACATTCTTTGGTCATGTGATGAGAGGGAGACAACTTGAGTAATGGTAGGAAAGTTGGAGGGGAGCAGAGGCAGAGGGAGACCAAGAGAACAGATGCCGGACAGTCAGACATCATGGCATTGAAAATCCTCTGGTCAGAGTTGACTGAAAGTACACAAGACAGAAGGTTGTGAATAGACATGACCACTAACGCCACACGGCATGGACTTTATTAGTAGTAGTAGTACATTTTACCCCACTAGGACATCACACAAGCGATAAACACCCGATGACACAAAGTGCCACTCTGCGGATGAGGATCACCCGTGAAGAGGTCCCAGAAACCGCGTTCAGCCATTAGGCCATATTTATTGCTGGGCTATCTTTTTTTTTTTTTTTTTTTAAATCTGTTTATTGGTTCAAAACATAGTTAACAATATTTCTTATATACATTAACAAAAGCAAAAATAATAAAATGAGAAAAAAAGATTTAAAAAAAAAGATGGTGCATGTTACTTATCCTCCACCAACATTTGAAAGAGAATAGATTAAAGCAGGAGGCAGAAATAGACAGCGGGTAAGGAAAGGAGGGGGCTATTCATGTTTCTTTGTTGGTGGAGTTGGTACCTTGTTATGATGGTGGTAATGATAATGTCATGGTTACATAAATAACGGAAAAAAGAGCATGGACTTTCAGAAGAAGAAGAACATTTGTCCTGGTTTCAAAAGTGTGTTAATTCCTACCGCATATTGTATTGAACAGTATTGTTTTAAGAAGGATTACAAAAGTGGGTTTTCTGTCGCGAATGAAAAGTCAGCGTTAATATAGGAAAATTGGATTTTGTTTTTGTTTACTAGAATCGAAAACATCGAGTCTCTTGATGTAGATCATACAGTTGCTGAGAGAAATATGATTTTGCTCGGTTCTCGGCCTTTTGGTTAAGATCAAAAGGCCGGATCGGTCTGCGGTCATGCTACATATAATGCACTAGTTCGCATTAGTAATGAGGAGAACCCAAACGGCAAACTAAACGGGGCGGTCTGCTGATGCTGCTGTTTTGGTGCTCCGTCTCCCACAACAAATGTCTTGAAGGTGTAAATGCTAATTGCTTCAGTAACTTACTGGTTGCACACACGTTGTACTGTTCCTCTCGTTTCCTTTCTTCCTGGATTCCATTTTAATTCAAAATTCAAAGCAACCTTACACTTTCTCCGTCTAATATCGATTCATCCATTCATTCATAAATGGTCTTAGAATGACGCTTTTGTGGCTAAAAATAAATGTACGCTTTCTTAATTACCTTCTGTAATCTTTGGGGCTGCAATCGGGGAGGGGAGGAAGGGGAGGGGGGAGGAGGACAAGACACCAACTTTCCCAGAACAAACTTCCCGCCTGTTCAGCAAACAAGGAAGATTCTCTCTTCCACTGAGTGATTATCTCAGCGGGGAGCTGGGTCTTTAGAAGCCTAATCCGCGGACCAAACAAGCAAAGCCAGTCTACACACCGGGAGTAAAGAACATCTGGGCCACGAGCCGTACAAGGCAGGCTCTGCCAAAGTATTCACAGTCAGACGTTTGACCAAATGTATCCAGTTAAATTTTAAGGGGGTGAGTACTTATGGCACGCGTGTGAGGTTATTAAAATTCAAATGCCCGGCGCACTAGCTCAGTTGGTTAAACCTGACTGCGCGGCCACCGATTGATAAACTCCTCGCGGTCAGGGTTCACACCCGGGCGTAGGCAGAAAAGCCATATTTCTCCCAGCTTTACGGTATCTATCATGGAATCGAGGCCGAAGGGTTGCGATATCCATAGTAACGAGCCAAAGGGTTAACAACTCATGGCTTCTGGATATTTTAAATAAATAAATAAACGTTCAAATACCCTTGGTAAAATAAAATTAGACTGCACATCCTTATTTTACATAATAGGTAATACCCAGTGGCGCAACAAGATAAGTTGGTACCAGAGGCTAAACTATTTTGGCTATTTTGTTACCCTGCTTAGTTATGACATCTAGGGTGAACCTGCACCCATACCTTTTTTTTTCTTCCTACGTCACTAGTCATACCTACGATATAGTTGCGTTGTTAGGCCATGAAGCTGGAAATGTAAAGATTTTTTTTTTTAAACAAAACGTACTCTATATCTTTTCCCGCCAAAATGTGAACTGCATATGTGGCGCTAGCACCTTACTGGTATCGGCACTCGACCGGTTATGTAAATACTATGCCAGTCATGTTAATACAGATAATATGAGAATCAGTACTGAGAAAGCTGAAGTAATATAAACAGCAAGAAAGAAGAAAAAAGATGTTAAAATACAGAAGTGGGAGTCACCGTGGCGGAGCGGAAGGTCGTAGGTGCGCTCCCTGGCGGAGCCGGACTTTCTTTTTAATCATCTTGGCCCCCAGGTCGACCCAGCCTTCATCTCAGCTCACATCATTATTCGAGCGCAGACAGCTCAGTCGTACGCACCTCTCGTCTTCCGCTCGATCGCTGACTCTCCATTCGTGGCCCGGTTTTCGATAGCCAGATACTTGACACTGATTCGCTTGACATTCGGCTGAGTCTGTCTTGAATGGTTATCGCTCATTCGGTGTTGCGAGTAGAGTTTTTGGCAGCCCGTATTCGCACCAGATACTAACGATCGTCTAGTGAACTGCGGAAAAAGCACGCTTGGTGTACTTTTCAGAGCACTCAACAAGCCTTGCCGACTCCTCGGGGACCTAGCTTTCTGTATAGACCGCCATTTAAACTGCATTTTTCCCAGCATGAGAAAAAAAACAGGCACAAACCGCCGCACCTACACCAAAGAAGAGACTGGCCAAGCCTAGCCACAGCCAACTGGACGCCAGCGCCGCAGCTTCACCATCAGCACCCGAGGTGGGCGCCCCTGTCGTGGCGCCTCACTCACCTAACAGAGGAATGCCAGCACCTGAAGCCTCGCCTATCGTGGAGCCGACATTTGAAGCCTCCCCTGTCGTGGAGCCATCACCAGAAGCCTCCCCTATCGTGGAGCCATCACCTAAAGCCGCCCCAGTCGTGGCGCAGGAGCCCATTTACACCTGCCCACACAGGCAGCAGCAGCAGCGACAGGGAACCCACATGGTAGAAGTTGTACAGTGCTCACCTGTAATAAGGCGTGGCACACAGCCGCCCAGCATGCCGCTATTGCTCCAAGCCGCACGATTTTAAGGAGTGCCCACTTGCCAAGATGGACCCCGATTTTAAAAAGCCTAACAGTAGCAGACGATGCTTAAACTGTGGAGGGCCCCATAGCGCCAGATACCTGGGCTGCACCTACCTTAAAAAGTGCAAACTGCAAACTGCAATACCAAGAAGAGAGAGAAGAACAGAGAAGTGACCACAGTCGCAAACAACAACGCAATAACCCAGGAAGTGGCAGAACTCAAAATCGCAGTCCAGAAGCTGACAGCAGACAGAGAGAAGGCAACCGCTGAAAGACTCGAGATGCTGGGACTAATCTCCCAAACACTCGACGAAATCAAAGCCCAGATTCGAGACAGGATAGCAGAATCTGCGCAACACACCAAGCTGCTAGCAGAAATCAATGTAGCAAACCAAAAACTCCAAGGCCTTCTGACACAGCTGAAGACAGATCAGGTCCAGGCAGAAGCCTACCGGCAAACCGAACGAGAAGAAAGAAAGACAGAGACGGCCTTATTAAACGAAGCCAGAGAATCCACATACAGAGAAGTCGCCCTGCTAGTCAAAACAACAGCAGAAGCAGAAGCCGCAACACGAGAAGCAAAGCAAGAACGAGAACTACTACGCAGAGAGAAGCAAGGCACCAGCCGTAAAATCAAACATCAGCAGGGCCGACAAATATATAGAGACAAATATCGAGGAAAACACAGTACAGTCAGATGAAATAATCATACCCGATGTTACAGAGGCGACCCCAGCCGCAGAAGAAGCCACAACCTGTAAAGAAAGCAAAGAGGCGGCAGCCGGTGAGGTGAGAAGCAAAGCCGACCTCCTAAAGAAGTCACAAGACTATAACGAACAGATACACCCGCACAAGATCGAGCTCGAGAGGAACCGCTATTGTATCTCGTTTGATCAAGAGGAGCAGGATAAAGTACAATGAGGAAAGGAAAGCCTTCTACAAAAAAATCTGCGGCTTCTGTGAGGAGATAGAAACAGCCAATATAAAGTTGAGGGAAGCAAGATGGAAGCAAAGGAGCCATGGTACGCCAAACAGACGTTACCGCAAATATTGACAGAGCCAGCAGCCATTTGAAACCACCAAGCCGTCATGACACCCAGTTCCCGTGGAACAAGCCAGCCTCAGTGACGCGAGGCAGCACAGCCAACTAGATTGACCAGCCAGGCATGACTGAATTAACAACCAGTCTCACTCCCACCCTTTTCAGGACTGCCATTTCCAATCCCAAAAACTGCATGCCGCCCGACAAGCCCACGCCGCTGACATGTTGCAACAAATGAAACAAAACAAAACTCAGGCGAAAATCATCGCCACAAAAGAAACAAACATAAGCTCAGATAGCAAATAACCAGTACTTGATAAAACAGGCCATCAGGCGGTTAAAAAAAGGACACAGCTTGTCATTTTTGTTTTCTTCCAACGAACGAACGAACCCATCCTTGAATGAGACCAGGTGCAGTCCCGGGAAGTAGAGGCGGTCGGCGGGATGCTGACCACATCACCCATTTTGTGCCGATTGTTCTATAAAAAATATAGGTCTAGCTCTATGTGCCTTATACGTCTAAAGGTGTGGAAAACTGTCCTTTTTTTAAATACAGAAGTAGAGTGAGTGCCTCGGTACCGAACAGGCAACTAAGTTTAAATATCGGGAAAAATATTCAACAACGGTGGCAAAATGGATGATAAAAATTAACATCATATTCCGTAAAGAATACCAAAAATTGGGACAGCTAGCTCCCACTCCGAATTCAACCCTCTAACAGCATAAGACAACCTAGCAACACAAAGAAACATCCCATACAACGCATATCAAACCCATCCTATGCTACCAGTGTTAGACATGGTCACTCACAGCAAACCAGAAAATAAGATTAGTAACTATGGACATGGGATGTCTAAGAACGGCGGCAGTAGTGACTAGAAGGGATAAAAAATCAGGACTCTTCAGCCAACTCCGACTAGAAGTGGCTGAAGCATCTAGAAACCCGCCTCCAGAAACTGTCATCTCTGTACATACCGGGAAATGTAGGTGTGAACAGAAATGAAAGAGCTGTCAGACTAGTCGTCTTTGTCGTAGCCCCGGCGAATGTATTTATCGCGAAACTCGGTCGTAGCAAAGGCCGGGCACCAGCTATCTAGAGAAAGCAGTGGTCGTAATTAGTCTGTGAAGAAGCATGAACAGGGCAAGCATACTGAATGTGCTGGTTTCCAGAAACATTGAAACAAAGAGGTAAGCTACCAGTTACCGCCGGCTAGAAATCGGTAATAAGCAAGCCTACAGAAACCGGTTGCGGGACAAGGAAAGAAAGTATGCCAGTCAATGCGGTGAGTATGGAGACGCTGATATGGCATCTGCCATATGAGGACGATGCACGAATGGGTCGGACCGGTGTGCTAAGATGTCGATACAGATAACAAGTAAGAAGATCAGAAACAAGAACCCTAGAATTGTTGTAGATGAGCCAGAAGCAGTGTGTGAGTAATTAATGTATGTATCTATTATACTACTGAGCCTCCTAACAGTCACGTCTAATCTAATTGAAGAGCACATATACTGACATAGCCTTGGGAGGGATCAAATAGAAATATGGGGCGGGGCTAAGAGAGAGAGAGAGAGAGAGAGAGAGAGAGAGAGAGAAATATAGAAAGACAGATTAAAGACAGCTCGAAAAGCGAGGAACGGTGGGGGGGGGGGGGCAGAGATTGAAAAAAGGAAGATAACGAGGGAGAAGTGGGAGGGAGAAAGTAAAACAGAGACAGAAAGAAGAGACTGAAAAAGAGAGAAAGGGCAAGAGAGAGAGTTGTGTTTGCCCGCGGTGTGTGAATGAGAAATAGATAAATATATAGTGTGTGAGTGAGAGAGAAACAGAGACAATGTGTGCGTGTGACTAGGGGGCGGCGAAGGGAGGAGGGTTTGAGGTGTTGGGACGTTAGAGATATTTTCACTAAATGCGTTTAGAACAGTGGGAGGGAGAGAGAGAGAGAGAGAGATAGAGAGAGAGAGAGAGAGAGAGTGAACGTGGGATGGGGGAGGAGATGGATGTTAAATATTTTCACTGAATGCATTTAGAACAGAGAGAGAAAGAGAGAGAGAGAGAGAGAGAGAGAGAGAGAGAGAGAGAGAGAGAGCAAGTGTGTGTGTGTTGTGAGATAATTTCACTGAATGCACGAATGCATCTAGAACATAGAAGTGACAACCAGGAATGTCACCTGTTGTTAAACATAGCTTTCACGTTGTCACAATGATACCCTGCTGTTACAGAAGTCAGTTGATGGTTTTCTTTAGTTTTCCTAATTCCTAAACCGTAGACTTTTCTGCTATGTCAGTAAAAAGCCATTTTTTCATATTCCATTACCTCTAGGTTGCAGTAAATGTCGCATTAGCTGAACATTTTAATTTTAGGACATCGTTTATAACAAGTAAACTGCTATCTGTATTTATTTGTGTTTCTGTGCTTAGTTAGATATCTTCTTCTTCTTCTTCTTCTGCGTTAATCCGAAGATGTAATTGCGTTGTGTCCGTTTACAGCATGGCTGCGATATTTGCACCTTTCGGCCAACACATCCGACTTCTGCGGGCATTTCTGTTGACCGGGTTAGCCTTCCCGGTTCAGTTAGATATATAAACTGTCGGACGTAATTTTTTTTTTTTTTAAAGCTCCATCCCGGCTGTTGCTGTCGGCCCTAAAATAACCCAACATTTAGGTTGAACAAGGTTTTTAGGACCTGTCCCCGGGTGATCCTCATCCGAATGGTGGCACTTTGTGTCACTGGGTGTTTATCGCTCGGTGTGATGTCCTGGTGGGGTTGAACGTCATCACCATCCTTAGTTAGATGTCAGATGGGTCGTGAAACAACCCCCCCCCCCCCCCCCTCCTTCTGGTCGACCGCACAAGTAAACCAGACACACAAAACAATATAAAGAAACATTGGTTTAAAACACCTAACATATTTTATCAGTGGTGTTAGTCTAAAAGCTGAATGAGTCAGTATGTTCTACTAGCTAACCTCTTTCTCGCATGCACACGGATTTCGCCTTCCAGGATTTTCGTAAGTAGCAGTATAAGAATAAATTTAAATCGTGGTGTCACAGATAGCGTCACAACAGACTAGCAGGATGTGTTGATTTACAACATAACAAGCAGATGACGCTAAGATGTGGTCGAGAAAAAGCAATTATATATAGGACATGCTAGACCTTAAAGTGATGATCCTGAATGTTTTAGCATGACATCATTTATCACCAAGGAGGATAATCAGATATATTTGAAAAACATTTCAGAAACATCACCTCTAGCGGCAGCAACAAAAAAAATGTTCGGTAATAAAAAGATTTTCCATAATGATTACGTTCAACTTCTTACACTTATAAAGAATTCGTAAATCAAGAAAAGGAGGAGAAGAGGGAGTAGAAACATGAGAAGGAAGAGAGGGAGAAGGTGGAAAGGGATGAGAAGAAAGGAGGAGGAGAGAAGAAGAAGAAGAAGAAGAAGAAGAAGAAGAAGAAGAAGAAGAAGAAGAAGAACGAACGAATGAACAAACTTTATTTTCAAAGGGTTACAAATTGGGCACGCAGGCCCGTCTGACATTCGGCCCTTCTAAGGACTCATTTTTCAGAGTACCAATACCTGTTATTAATAATGCATGTTATGGATTTAATAAAGAAAAATAAATTATAGTATAATGCATACACACATCATGTGTACACAATCGTACACACTCACACACACACACTTATACATACTCCTATGTTCTCATACATGCGAACTCATATACAGACATACATGATATATACACACATGCATCTACATACATATACAAGCAAAAACATACACTGACATAAATGCAAACAGAAGAAGAAGAAGAAGAAGGATTACAAAAGAAGGAGCAGGATGAGGAAAAGAAGAAGATGAAGAAGAGGAATAGGAAGCAATGTTAACTGCAAATTTGTTATGGCTCAAAGTTTGACTATACTAAACAGTGGATTCAAGAGATCCTTTAGTTACAAGTGGAGGCCAGTGCAAAAAGTAGATTTATCAGAGAAACTTGTGCAATATGAAAGCTCAAGATTTTAGGGATAAGGGATTGTCTGTTAACACTGACTGTATTAAATTAGATGTACAATAGGGGATAATCTGATTTCCATTTTTTTTCACTTTGTTTAATTTTTAACACTTATTCCAATGTATGTGCCACAATATGATAACACTGTAGTCCCAGAATATTGTATGACTGATCTGCATTAAATGAAATTAACTTTTCAAGTCACAGACAGTGGTTTTTTTTAACTCAGGTAATCTAAAGTAGTAGTTACTTGAGTTGAGTCAAGAATTGACATCACGGCATCTGAGGCATTCCCATCCTCATCTTCAGCAGCCAGCGCAGAGTTCCAATACTGATGGTACCAGTCAAAATCTGGTTAAATGTCTATCTTGCCTTTATTCTGAGTGTAGTCAGCCGGCCAGACCCTCTGGTTACACCCAAGTGCCTCATTCTCTCCTCTTTCTCTACTGATTCTATTGCTTGTTCCCAAAGGGCATTGACCACAATTGCCTTGTCTTGTATCAATTCACCACCCAATGGTGCAGATCCAGCCAATCTGTCTGCCTGTTCATTACCCACCACGCCGGCATGGCCTGGAGAAAAGATCCAAAGTATGCTCATTACCTGTGACCTTTCCAATATTGAACAGAGAATGTTTAGGTGACAATTACAATAGAAGGGTTAACTTAGCAGATTGATGAAACAGAGAATGTTAAGAAAACATATCATGCAAGGAATTACCAATAAATGCAGAGTTTGTTGTGTGGTATCGAATAAGAAAATGACAATAACAAAAGCATGACTGTATTGCTTTCACACAGGAATATACTGTGCTGCATTGTAACAGATTTTTTAAGTATGCTCAAACTAACTGTGAAACATGCAATAATACATTATGTGTTTCTTGATACACAGATAACGGTTAGATCAGGATAGAAAGAGTTAACATGCTGTTTCGTCATGAATCTATTACTTAACAGCGTCCTTTGGATTGTTTCCCCAGGTTATGCTGGTGTGTCCGGAAATGAGCAGGCAGACAGACTGGCCAGTTCAGCATCACTTCCAAGTGAACTTATGAATGACAAGTTAGATGTTGTGAGTGAACACTGCGGGGACACAACCAGATCATTATGGTCTGACGAGAATGGCGCTGCGAGGAGTTACCAGGGGATCTGGCCTTTGCTCAACACTCAAGGGAAAGGCGAGACAGTTTCTGGTGACATCGGAATTGGAACTCTTTGCTTGCGGCTGAAGATGGGGACTGGAGTGCTTATAGAAATGTCCCGAGAGCTGTAATGTTGATTCTTAATTCAACATTCTATTGCTTCACGTCATTTTTAATTAATTCCCACTGCAAAATTACTTAATTTAAAAAGCTACAATTCAGAAATCATCAGAGCAAGTATGACCTGACCTTATGATAAATGGAAAAAAAGTATTTACCACAACCTAGTGATAAACTGAGACAGAATTCAACTAAGTTCACTTCAGGCTAACCACAATAAGAAATATATAAAAAGTGTATAGTGTGCAGCCTGTAATGACCTTTCCCCCACAATTACCATTAATGAATGTGAAATAAAGGTGCCAAAAGTGGGAGCTCAGACACCAATCAATTGGGAGGAGAGGAGACCCCCCAACCCCAACTGCAGTGAAAATGTGTAACAGGGCTAATTAATACTTGCCCCTTTTTTCCCTCCCTAAAACAATCATGTTAAATTCTCTTTCTATGAATTCTTTAGCAAAGTAAAGAACCTGTTTCCATGCCTTGGGCGTATTTGGCGTATAGTGCTAGACATATTGTATAGACAAATCGGCTCAGCAGAAATAAACCCTTTATAGTGAATACCCAAACCTTTTTTTTTAGGAAAGAAAGCAGTTCTTCTTCTTCTTCTGCCTTTCTATCCCCCAACGGAACATAGGCCCTCAACCAACTTACGCCGTCGTTCTATCCTTTGCTATTACATGGAGCTCTCCCCATGTCCTCCCTATCTTTCCAACTTCCTTCTCCAGCTCTCTTCTCCATGTGTTTTCTGGCCTTCCTTTATTTCTATGCCCCTGTGGGTTCCAATGCAAAGACAGTCTAGTTATGTGGTTCTCCGGTTTTCTCAATGTGTGTCCTATCCAACGGCACCGCCTTTTACCAACATGTTCACCTTCTGTTTCGCTGTTTTAAATAACACTCCTCTGCCTTAATTTCTATGTTCCTGTGGGCTCTAATGATATTCTAGTTATATTGTTCTCATATTTTCTCAATGTGGGTCCTATCCAATGCCAGCATCTTTTCTCTTCTTCTTGGTAAAGTAGAACTTGATTTCTCTCCCTTTCCAAAAGCTCACTAGGTAAACACAAATTGAACAAACACATTTCATTTGAAGTTTGTGTGAAGCTTTATAACTTTTATAGTGAACTCTGGTGTGCGTCAGGGCTGTGTACTATCACCGCTTCTTTTTATAACATACATGGATACCATATGTAGCGAAACAAACTTTAATCATGAAGAAGATATTACAGAATTACTATTCGCCGACGGCCAGGTATTCATAGCAGAAAATACAGAATGCCTACAGAACCACCTAAATCAAAT
Organism: Candidula unifasciata; assembly: GCA_905116865.2. Taxonomy (NCBI): domain Eukaryota; kingdom Metazoa; phylum Mollusca; class Gastropoda; order Stylommatophora; family Geomitridae; genus Candidula; species Candidula unifasciata. Next base: position 106,570 of record CAJHNH020002700.1, on the reverse strand, counting down.
TAGTAACAAGGGGAAGAATATAATATGAAAATAAACGCTACGAAGACAGAGACAATGATGATAGGAAGACATGAAGACAATTTAGAAATACAATTAAAAAACAACACCCTGAGACAAACAGATAAATTTAAGTATTTAGGAGCAATTTTCACAACCGATGGAAAACTGGATAGAGAAATTAGCTTCAGATGTGCCAAAGCTAATCAGGTAATGGGGCAACTATCTCCCCTGTTGACACACAAGCTAATACCTCAAAGTGCTAAAGTGAATCTTATCAGAACTAGGTTTTGGCCAACACTATGCTATCAATGCCAAACGTGGACACTTACATCCTCCAATGAACGAAAATTGTGACAACAGAGATGAAATGCCTTAGAAGAGCTGCAGGAGTTTCAAGGAAAGACAGAATACAAAATTATTAAATCAGACGAATGCTAGGAATAAAGCCAGTCTTACTGGTCATCTAAGAACAACAAGTGAAGTGGTTTGGACACCTAACAAGAATGCCCTGGTACTATCTGGCACAGCGAGCCACACTAAAACATTTCAATGAGTATATAGCAAGTGGAAGACCTCGGAAAATATGGAGTGATGGCATTAAGAACAGCTTTACAGAAATGAACATCGGTCTTAATAGTGCTTTTGACAGAGCTCATAAACGAACATTACATCTCCCCCCGACACTTTGATGAGGTACAAGGTGTAAGAGAAGAAGAAGAGGAAGAAGTGAAGCTTTATTTAATTACAGTAGTAGGTAGCAATGTGAATGTCTTCCTTTCCTTACTGTCTAGTATGTGTGGCACAGTCATCATGCCTGTTCACTGCCATTGTCTCTCATTGCTGATATTGGTAATCCTCCATGACACAATGCCCAACATCTTCTCGGTTGGTCATCCCTGCCTCGCTTTCCCTCTAATGTTCCTGTTTCACAGTGCCCTTGTTTGCTCTTTCTATTGACAGGTCCAATGAACGGTATTCAACTGACGGCCCAAGGAGGGCTAGCAAATGGCCCGCAGATCATCGTCCATTGCATTGTAATAATGATCTTTCTATGCTAGGGCTAGGGTCTCAAGCCCATGTTGATCCCTATTTTCAAAATGTTGGCCCCTGAGTAAGCACAGTTAAACAGCCTTAAGTAGACTGTCATTTCCTGACCTTGTTATATGTTTCATATAAACACAAAAGCTTTGTCAACAGCATCATAAGTTACACACTAGGGTTCTCTACAGTGAAGTGGTTAAGCCAACTGCTGCACACTGTGAAGATTATGGGTTCATTTGATGGACTAGCCTGTTCAGCTTATAACCGCAATATTTACTGAGACCCTAAGGATTGCCACTGGAGCTAAAGAAACTGCAATGACACTAATCCTCTCATCTTTAACTTTAACTCTTTAAGTCCCAGGCAGGTATCACTTAACTCATTGATTCCTAAGTATTTATCACTTACAGTAATAGTTGTTTAGATCCAGAGGGGTTAAATAAATCACAATTAGGCACCAAAAGGGTTAAAGTAACTACAGGTTATTATAACAACTACTTGGGGAGTAAAATGTTAGGAAAAGACATTTCATGTACAGGGTAATCAATAAACGCATGGTGTGTTGACTGGGACTGAATGAGTTGAGTCTAAATTTATAGTATTTTGTCATTCACTTATTCTTTTTAATTTTAAAATGCCAACACAAAATAGCTTTAAAGTAACACTGGGTAACTGAGTACATCCAAATGAAAAAAAAAAAACCTGACTAAAAATGTACATCCTAGTTGTATTGTTCCTATTTGGGGATCTGGAAACGCCAAGCACTATACAGAGCTGTTTAGTGTCACAACAAAGCCAGAACAGTGTGGATAATATCCTTGTCCTGTTAGTACCTGTCCTGTTTTTATGTCCTTATCTGTCCTGGATCTCTCTTTTTTCCCCTCACTATTGGACACATTTACTGGGCAATCAACTGTTAATCTGTGGACAGTTTTTCTTAAATCCTTATTTTGTTTTTTTGGAGCTGCAGAGATATAGCGGTTAGATGCTCGTCTAAAGATTGGTAGGTCGTGGATTTGGATCGTCTAAAGATTGGTAGGTCGTGGATTTGGATCGTCTAAAGATTGGTAGGTCGTGGATTTGGATCGTCTAAAGATTGGTAGGTCGTGGATTTGGATCGTCTAAAGATTGGTAGGTCATGGATTTGGATCGTCTAAAGATTGGTAGTTCGTGGATTTGGATCGTCTAAAGATTGGTAGGTCGTGGATTTGGATCGTCTAAAGATTGGTAGGTCGTGGATTTGGATCGTCTAAAGATTGGTAGGTCGTGGATTTGGATCGTCTAAAGATTGGTAGGTCATGGATTTGGATCGTCTAAAGATTGGTAGGTCGTGGATTTGGATCGTCTAAAGATTGGTAGGTAGTGGATTTGGATCGTCTAAAGATTGGTAGGTCGTGGATTTGGATCGTCTAAAGATTGGTAGTTCGTGGATTTGGATCGTCTAAAGATTGGTAGGTCGTGGATTTGGATCGTCTAAAGATTGGTAGGTCGTGGATTTGGATCGTCTAAAGATTGGTAGGTCGTGGATTTGGATCGTCTTAAGATTGGTAGGTCGTGGATTTGGATCGTCTAAAGATTGGTAGTTCGTGGATTTGGATCGTCTAAAGATTGGTAGGTCGTGGATTTGGATCGTCTAAAGATTGGTAGGTCGTGGATTTGGATCGTCTAAAGATTGGTAGGTCATGGATTTGGATCGTCTAAAGATTGGTAGGTCGTGGATTTGGATCGTCTAAAGATTGGTAGGTCGTAGATTTGGATCGTCTAAAGATTGGTAGGTCGTGGATTTGGATCCTGGGGGAGCCGACCTTTTTCTCTCTCAAAATTGACCTTGGTAGAATCAGCCTGAGTGGGTAGCAGATATAGTCCTAGGAAGTATGGCCGGGATGATGTTGACCATGTTACAAATGTGGTGCTGACTGATCTGCTAAATATATGTCTAGCCCTTTATGCCCAATATACCTTAAGGCATGGAAAAAGGTCCTTTACTTATATTGTATTTTAATGTTATGTTAACCTATTATATTATAAAAACTGCCATTAAAGTCTGAATCTGTCATTTTTTCAGTGTAGATTTGGGGGAGGGGGGTGTCTGAATCTGAGGATTTAGGGCCACATGATGCTGTCACCATGGACTGGGCAGGTTATTATTTTATTTTTGCCCCAAACAGAAACAAATCCATGACCTTACCGAGAATTCAAACCTGGGTCTCCAGCATGAGGACCCAGCTTTCTTAACAATTCAGTAAGCTGCTCTTCCATTTACATTATAATCTAAACCAGTGGCTCTCAACCTGCCTAATGCGACAATCCTTTAATATATTTCCTCATGTTATGGCGACCATTTAACTCTTTGAGTCCCAAGGAATGCATCATACGTTCATAGATTCCTACGTGCAAGCCCAATAAATGCAAGATGCACCGATTTTACGTTTCTCTTGACTACCCCTTGGGCCTGTGATGCTAAATCCCCTGGGACTCAAAGAGTTAATACAGTTCCTTATGTTGTGGTGACCCCCAACTATACAATTATTTTCATTGCTACTTCATAACTTCAGTAAATATGTATTTTCCTATTGTCTTTGGTGACCCCCGTGAAAGGATCATTCGATCCACAAAATGGTTGTGAACCCCAGGTTGAGAAACGTTGTTCTAACCATCAATTGAATTCTGCTGCGTCATACTTGTATTCGATTAGAAAATTAGTTTCAGGAGTTTTGTTAGCTCAGTAGCTATTTAAGTCTTGTCAGCTCAAAGGTATTGTGTCAAATCCACAGATTTTAAATAATTGTTCTTATCAGTTCTATTACATGGGTTGACAAAATTCTAGAAGACCTAGACTTCGCCGACGACATAGCACTCCTGAGTTCAGAACACACAGACGCCCAAGAAAAAATCAATCGACTCCAAAATTTCTCAGAACAAATTGAACTCCAAATTAACACCGCAAAAACAAAAATTCTAGACCTTACCAACAGTTCAGTTGATATCACGCTGAACAACAACAGCCATGAAAAAATCAACAGTTTCACTTATCTTGGGAGCAAGATGTCATCTACAGGAGATACGGCACCAGAAATACCATTTAGAATAGCACTGGCATCTAGTGCCTTCAATAAACTGTCCAACATCTGGAAATCAAAGACACTTAGCAAACACACAAAACTCAAGATCTTCAATTCTTGTGTGATTCCAGTACTAACCTATGGATGCGAGAGCTGGAAATCAACGAAAACTCTAGACACTAAATTAGACAGTTTTGAAAATAAATGCCTTAGAAGAATACTAAATTTCAAATGGTCAGATTTCCGAACCAATACACAAATAAGGCAAGAATCCAGGCAAGAGTATGTGTCTAATTTTATACGAAAACCCCGCTGGAACTATGTCGGCCACGCCCTTAGAATGGATAAATCAAGACTTCCTTACCAAGCCCTCATTTGGACACCACAGGGGAAAAGATCTCGTGGAAGACTAAGGGAAACCCTACGTAGAACTATCATCAGGGAAGGCTCGCTCATGGGCCACTCAAACATCCAAGACCTACAACAGATTGCAATGAACCGCCATGCATAGGGAGTCATAACCTCTGCCCTATGTGCCGCACTTGACACAAGAAAAAAGACTAACTAACTAATCAGTTCTCGTTGTGCCTAGTGGCACATGAGGCTTCAGAGAGGACTTTCCATGCTTGGGCAAGGCGGTTAATGTGACTTTCCTGACATGGGCAGTAGTGATGTCCTTAATGTCAAATGAGATACATATCCTGAAGAAGATTGTGTCAAGGGAAGTGGATATGGTAGTTCTTGGCTCCTACATTAACCCAACTTTAAAGGGGTAAAAAGGAATCTGCAGGGAGGGAAGAACAGACAACTGGGCTAATAATGACCATACCACAAACGTCATTAAAAACATTGCAATTACAGCCTATATGTAACTAAAAAGTTACTACTAAAAAAGTTAGTATTTTGTGTGTATAGGTATAGGTCCAATCTTCTGCAATTTTTTTTTCTTTGAACTTTTGTTCAGTACTCTATGAGAACCTAGAGCATGTAAGTGATAAACTAACCAAGAAATGTATCAGTACTTTTGAATTTGTTAGCAAACTGAACAAACTTTAAAGTGTTATTCTCAAATATGGGTATTCACTGCTCTTGTGGCTGCAAAACCATGGTAAGTGAAGATTTTTGGGGTCTTTGTAAACATACCATTAGTTGAATTCTTTATCCTACTAACTATAACGCTATGAAACAAAAACAAATCAGATTCAAAATGTACATTCATTTCTTTTTAAAGAAGTATATACTTTTGTAGGATTTAAAATATATGACATTCTCAATTGCAAAATTTTTTACCCCCCCCCCCCCCCCCCCCCCCCCCCCTCCAAACCTTATCTGACATTTATGTAAAGGGACATTAATGTGAGCAAAGTCTGTCAAAATACATGAGCCTGAAAGAGTTAAGAATGAAAACTACACAGCAAAGCTTAAGTTAAAAGTATACATTATTTGTCTGCCCAGATAAACAGCAATAACTAACTTAATTTATACTGCTATGAAAACTTATTAAACTACTTGCATTCATACATTTGTAAATGCAATAATACCAATAAAGAGCAAGTGGGAATTTACTAAAGAGAGGCCAATCACAGAATGTATGGAAAAAATTGTTAAGAAAATCTTGGGATGGCCATTTATATGAAACAGGGGCATTTTCCTGTGTATATACTTCACCTGGACACCTTAGGGATGATGAATATCAGTGTGAGATAATCAATTATTTTTTGTCTTTCTTAGATGTCTTTTGTATATCTGCACAGATAACAGCATAATGATCTAAGAGAGTAGATAAATATTACTGAGATGAGATCGACCGTCTGCAAAACTGATATGGAGTAATGTACTAACGACTCAATAGACACTTCAGTTGTCTCAAGCCAGTCACTACTGACTACAGACTACATTTAGTTTTATAATTGTATCAACCCAATAGGTACTGAGAAACTAGGTTAGGGCGGGGGGAGGGTGGGGGGTGAGCGGCGATCTCTTTTACTGTAAACGTTAACAGCAGTTTACAAAGACTACTGAATGATATTCCCTGTGTTGTTTTTTTTAAATTTTAGTAGCTTATTCTGTCAGGTTTCAATAATAATACTTTTATTATTTTTTACTTTCAACTGTTTGTTTACAGTTTCGTTAATTTACTTTTACTTTAATTTTAAGTAGTACTGGTTACAGTATCAGTAATTAATTTAATTAATAATTGAGTAAACTAGTTACGGCTCTCCTCTGAACTTACTAATGTACTATTGTAATTGTTACTATTACTACTGACTACGACTGAATAAAAACTGTTATGAAGACGCTGACATTAAGTTAATGATTAAGTTATTCTTTAACCAAAGAGAAATATGCGCACCAATGAAAAATAACAGTATACTATTACAATTTTTTTTTTTTTTAATGACATCAAACACTTACCAACTCCATATTTTTGCCGGGCTGGTTTCCAACAACCACCGACCATTTCTGAAACTTTTAGTAAGTCCGAGTAGGCATCGTCCTACAAAGATAACGAATTCTCAAGCCGATAAAGTTGTGCTGACAATCGCGAAAACAAACTTTGACAAGATGCCCCTATTTACTTCCCTGTCGCCTGGCTTCCGCCTGTCCGCTGTGTTGGGATTGGTGGAGCTGGTGTCTTTAGTGTGTGCTAAAAATCTACAGGTGACACCAACCGTTGCAGTAGGAACACATAACAGCATATTAACTCTTTCAACACATGCTATAACACTTGCATACTCTGTCCTGTTATTGTCTTATCTTTTCAGCTTGTCACAGATATAACATTAACTCATCAAGCACTAATCTCCTTTGTTTATCCGATCCGATCTGCTGCGATTAGTTGAAGTGCTTACTAAATAAATAGTGCGTGATCTAAATAGTGACCGTTAGTCCATTTATCGTTACAGGTAACAGAAACAGGGGCGCCGAAACCTGGGGTGGGAGTTCAAGCACAATGAAACCCCTTCTCTAAAAATAAATGTACGGAAAAAAATATTCAGGCGGGAAAAAAAAAGGGGGGGGGGGCTAATTGCTGCTCCACCAAAAACTTGCCTTCTCCTGCCGGCTATATCATTAGCCCACAGTGCCCTGATACTGAGTTATCTTCCCTGCCCACACAGATCTAATGTTAACCAGGTGCGCCGCCACAGAGAAACATGTGGTAGGTAAATAAATAAGTTTTACCCCACAAAGACATCACACAGAGCGATAAACACCCGGTGATACAAAGTGCCACTATTCAGATGAAGATCACAGGGGGAAAGGTCACAGAAACCCCGTTCAACCGGTTGGTTATAATTATGCCCCCGGCAGCAGCCAGTGTGGGGCTTTAAAATAACGAAAAAATTGCATTCGGTAATGGGACGACGATAAAGTAATCTGAGAAAATACTGGGGAAGCCTCCCCCTTACATATTTCCTAGTCAAAACCGGGATGTGTACTCAGGTGACCTAATCGTAGAAGGCAACTAATTATTGGGGCAGGGAAGGGGAGGACGCCTACAAAATTGAACTAAATTTGCATGAGATGCAAGGAACAACGTCTGCTTTAAAAGAGAGGGGAAAATTTCAGATCTGTAAAATAGATGTATACGCAAAACTCAAGTTCTGGAACAAGATCATAGTCCAGAAGTGGACGAACCAACGGAGTTTTCCACCAGAATTTGCAGCCGGTTATTATTAACATTATACATTTGTCATCCCCTTGTGGGATGCCATTTTGAAGCCCCACTCTGGCTTTTACCGGGGCCGCAATATAGCCCGACCATAAATGTTGTTTAATGACTTAATGAGGTTTCCGGGACCTCTCCACGGTGATCCTCATCCGCGTGATGGCACTTTGTGTCATCTGGTGTTTATCGCCTGTGTGATGTCCTGGTGGGGTAAAATGTATTACTACTACTACAGCCGGTGAACGCGAAGAAAACTCTAACAATAATAATGATGACGCTGATAATGATGTTGATGTTGATGATGATGATGATGATGATGATAGGGCCTTTTTTCACGCCGTTAGGCTCATTGGGCATTCAGATTTAGACCTATTTTTTATAGAACAATCGGCACTGGATCGGTGGTGCGGTCAGTACCACAGCAGCCGCCTTTACTCATTCAAGGCTGAGTCGACCTGGGAGCCAGGGTCATTTTGAAAATAGTCCGGCTCCGTCAAGACCCGAACCCACGGCCTTCCGATCTGCATACATCAGAAATAATATGAAATGTAAGCGAATAAACAAATTCTGTGAGCGGTGACATTTTTGTTTTTAAGGGGGGGGGGGGGGGGACTATTACATTTATTTTTAATTTAAAGGGTCCAGTCAGGTGGCGCTGATTTAATGATTAAAATCTTTAAACTAACCAGTTTTATTTTAAAGACTACCCCAAAATTTTTTAGTTTAAAAACAGTAAAATATGGTGCTAATAAGTTTGAAGACACAAGAGAATTTAAAAAGTTAAATAGAAACTGGACAATAAGGAATGACATTACATTCTTATGTGACAGAAGAAACACCACCGCCAATTATCGTCATCATCCTTCGTGTGCCGTTAGAAGTCCCACAGGGCTCGCATTAGATTTTTCACTTCTCTCTATTGCAAGCAACTCTCGATTTCTGACCTGGAGTTCAGCACACTTTTTAGCTTTCGCATTAAGTTTTTCATAAGTTCCCTGGGGGCGTCCCGTTTTTTTCTTTGCCGTTGTTTTTCCAA
>CAJHNH020002700.1:92500-97744 GCA_905116865.2 Candidula unifasciata | reverse complement strand
TCAACTGTTAATCTGTGGACAGTTTTTCTTAAATCCTTATTTTGTATTTTGGGAGCTGCAGTGATATAGCGGTTAGATGCTCGTCTAAAGATTGGTAGGTCGTGGATTTGGATCCTGGTGGAGCCGACCTTTTTCTCTGTCAAAATTGACCTTGGTAGAATCAGCCTGAGTGGGTAGCAGGTATAGTCCTAGGAAGTATGGCCAGGATGATGTTGACCATATTACAAATGTGGTGCTGACTGATCTGCTAAATATATGTCTAGCCCTATATGCCTTAAGGCATGGAAAAAGGTCTTTTACTTATATTGTATTTTAATGTTATGTTAACCTATTATATTATAAAAACTGCTATTAAAGTCTGAATCTGTCACTTTTTTAGTGTAGATTTGGGGGAGGGGGATGGGGGGGAAGGGGGGGCGGGTGTCTGAATCTGAGGATTTACTGCCACATGATGCTGTCACCATGGACTGGGCAGGTTATTATTTTATTTTTGCCCCAAACAGAAACAAATCCATGACCTTACCGAGAATTCAAACCTGGGTCTCCAGCATGAGGACCCAGCTTTCTTAACAATTCAGTAAGCTGCTCTTCCATTTACATTATAATCTAAACCAGTGGCTCTCAACCTGCCTAATGCGACAATCCTTTAATATATTTCCTCATGTTATGGCGACCCTTTAACTCTTTGAGTCCCAAGGAATGCATCATACGTTCATAGATTCCTACCTGCAAGCCCAATAAATGCAAGATGCACCGATTTTACGTTTCTCTTGACTACCCCTTGGGCCTGTGATGCTAAATCCCCTGGAACTCAAAGAGTTAATACAGTTCCTTATGTTGTGGTGACCCCCAACTATACAATTATTTTCATTGCTACTTCATAACTTCAGTAAATATGTATTTTCCTATTGTCTTTGGTGACCCCCATGAAAGGATCATTCGATCCACAAAATGGTTGTGATCCCCAGGTTGAGAAACGTTGTTCTAACCATAAATTGAATTCCGCTGTGTCATACTTGTATTCGATTAGAAAATTAGTTTCAGGAGTTTTGTTAGCTCAGTAGCCACAGATTTTATATAATTGTTCTTATCAGTTCTATTACACGGGTTGACAAAATTCTGGAAGACCTAGACTTCGCCAACGACATAGCACTCCTGAGTTCAGAACACACAGACGCCCAAGAAAAAATCAATCGACTCCAGAATTTCTCAGAACAAATTGGACTCCAAATTTACACCGCAAAAACAAAAATTCTAGACCTTACCAACAGTTCAGTTGATATCACGCTAAACAACAACATCCTTGAAAAAAGTCAACAGTTTCACTTATCTAGGGAGCAAGATGTCATCTACAGGAGATACCGCACCAGAAATACCATTTAGAATAGCACTGGCATCTAGTGCCTTCAATAAACTGTCCAACATCTGGAAATCAAAGACACTTAGCAAACACACAAAACTCAAGATCTTCAATTCTTGTGTGATTCCAGTACTAACCTATGGATGCGAGAGCTGGAAATCAACGAAAACTCTAGACACAAAATTAGACAGTTTTGAAAATAAATGCCTTAGAAGAATACTAAATTTCAAATGGTCAGGTTTCCGAACCAATACACAAAAAAGGCAAGAATCCAGGCAAGAGTATGTGTCTAATTTTATACGAAAACGCCGCTGGAACTATGTCGGCCATGCCCTTAGAATGGATAAATCAAGACTTCCTTACCAAGCCCTGATTTGGACACCACAGGGGAAAAGATCTCGTGGAAGACCAAGGGAAACCCTACATAGAACTATCATCAGGGAAGGCTCGCTCATGGGCCACTCAAACATCCAAGACCTACAACAGATTGCAACGAACCGCCATGCATGGAGAGTCATGACCTCTGCCATATGTGCCGCACTTGACACAAGAGGAAAGACTAACTAACTAATCAGTTCTCGTTGTGCCTAGTGGCACATGAGGCTTCAGAGAGGACTTTCCATGCTTTCCTGTCCTGTGCAATCTTCAGTACCGTTTTCCATGTCAAAGATGCCGCACTCAGGTCACTTTCCATCGTTCTTCTCCATGTTGTTTTTGGGAGCCCCTGTTTTCTCTTTCCCTCTGGTGTCCATGTGAGAGCTATTTTGGCAGGTATATCAGGATTCATTCTCATAACGTGGCCAAGCCATTTCCATCTTCTCTTGGTTATCATACTGTCTAAAGTTTCTTGGTTTGTGACTTGAAGTAGTTTAGTGTTTGAGATTGTATCTGGCCAGAAAATTTTGATAATTCTACGTAGACATGTGTGGTGGAAGGTAGACAGCTTGTGTGCATCCTTTTTGGTCATTCTCTAGCATTCCACTCCATAAAGAAGAACTGGCAAAATGATGCTCTTGTAGAGTCGGAGTTTCATTCCGCTGCAGTAACTGTTGGATTTCCAGATTTGCCTCATCCTTCCAAAAGCAGCTCTAGCTTTGTTCAGACGTGACTGTATGTCCTCTTTGGTGCCTCCCGGCAGGGACACCACACTGCCAAGATATGTGAAATGTTCTACATTTTCAAGAGTTTGGTTATTTATGGTCACTGGGTGTTGGTTTGGACTGCTTGTCATGATCTTAGTTTTCTTTGTATTTATTCTCAGTCCCACCATTTCTGCTGTGCTGTGTAGTCTGTTACTTTTTTCTTGTATATGTTCATGTTTATGTGATAGGAGTGCTATATCATCTGCAAAATCAAGGTCCTCAAGCATGGTGAATGGAGTCCATCGTATGCCTCTCAATGTCCTGTCTACTGTGCTCTTTAGTATCCAATCAATCACAAGGTTGAAGAGGAGAGATGAAACAACACATCCCTGTCTTACACCTGTCTTTACTGGGAAAGATGTTTTGTAATTTTTTAAACTGCAGGAAAAGTCTTTATAGAAGAGAGCAATTATGTTGACTATTTTTTCTGGAATTCCATAATGTCGTAAAATTTTCCATAGACTTCATCGAAGTAGTTTGGAGACAAAAAAACCAAGTGAAATGCAACGAAAACAGGAAAAAATACACCATAATTACTAAATCAACACTACGATAAACAACACAGGCTTATTCCAACGCAGTGTCAGAAGAAATAATTAAATCAAAATCAAAATAAATAGAAATCTATGAAAATTCAGCATAACCAAGCAATCACAAAGTTTGAAATGAAATCATAAGTATGTGAAATGGTCACATTTAATTATCAACTGGTTTACCCACATACCTGAATTTTTTTTTTCAAAGTATTTATGGCCACAAGGCTAGTGCTGTCGTTACGACAGAGGAGGTCTAGGTTTTATTTTGCCCCCGGGTAAAAAAAAAAAAAAAGGAAACTGTCGTACTGGGGATTTGAACCCTAGTCTTCCACATGGGAACCAAGTGTACTAACCATTAAGCCAGCCAACAACTGCTTCTAAACAACGAAAAGAGAACAAAAGTACGCAAGATGTGTGTCCCGTTTCTAACACGACTCAAAACCACAGGCAATTGTTTTCTTATTAACAGATATCCCAGATATTAACTTATATTGAAACGGCACAATAATAGAAATCGTACGTGTCTAGCACGCCTTTCTCAAATCCACTGACTACTCTTCTAACTCATCGAAGGTTGTTTGAAAAGAAAGAAAATAGAAATCGTGTCTAAAATGGTTAACGTAGTAGACTCTACTGCACATGCGCATTTACTAACGTGGCTATAATTAAATGTCACTAAAAATTGAAATATTAGTTTCGAAGATTTTTGAAACAAATGTGGTCACCTATCTCTAACAATGACAGGTATAATTTCAAACCATGATAGGTAAACTTCCGGTATCAAAACAAACATATCCTGAAAATTTCAGCTAAATCGGTTCAGTAGTTTCAGAGTCTTTAGCTCATAAACAAACACACAAACATTGGTTTTTATATATATAGATAAAAACATGAAAACTTTAAAATTATAATTTAAGCTCAGTCAGTTAAAAGTTATGTCATCACCTCCTCCCCTCCACTGATTACTCCTCTATCCCTCTCCCATGGATTTGAAATTCATTATCTGACGATATTTTTTCCAGTTGATTTTGGCATCCGTGTAATATTTACCACATCATCCATCAAGTACCATTACTACTACTACTACTACTACTACTACTACAACTACTACAACTACTACTACTACAACTACTACTACTACTACTACTACTACTACTACTACTGCTACCACCACCACCACCACTACCACCACCCCAACAACTAAAAAAAACTATTACTACTGTCTGTTTTATCACCTTTTTAGGTCGGTGTAGACAGGACGTCATGAGCCTGATGATTTAGAGCCGCATGACTAGTGCTGTCGCCATGGACTGTTCAGGTTACGGTGTTTAATTTTGCCCCCAACATAAAATTCCATCAGCCTACCCTTGGCCGAACCCGGGTCTCCCGCATGACAGATGTTGTAACCACTCGTCCAGCCACAACTACTACTATTCTGTTACTACTACTGCTGCTACTAATATGAGCAGTTTATTCTTGTGGGCAAGGCCGTTACTGTGACTTTCCTGACAAGGGCAGTAGTGATGTCCTTAACGTCAAACGAGATACATATCCTGAAGAAGATTGTGTCAAGGGAAGTGGATATGGTAGTTCTTGGCTCCTACATTAACCCAACTTTAAAGGGGTAACCAGGAATCTGCAAGGAGGGAAGAACAGACAGCTGGGCTGATACTGACCATACCACAAACTTAATTAAAAACATTGCAATTAAAGCCTTTATGTAACTAAAAAGTTAGTACTAAAAAGTTAGTATTTTGTGTGTATAGGTATAGGTCCAATCTTCTGCCATTTTTTTTTTCTTTGAAATTTTGTTCAGTACTCTATGAGAACCTAGAGCCTGTAAGTGATAAACTTACCAAGAAATGTATCAGTACTTTTGAATTTGTTAGCAAACTGAACAAACTTTAAAGTGTTATTCTCAAATATGGATATTCACTGCTCTTGTGGCTGCAAAACCATGGTAAGTGAAGATTTTTGGGGTCTTTGTAAACATACCATTAGTTGAATTCTTTTTCCTACTAACCATAACGCTATGAAACAAAAACAAATCAGATTCAAAATGTACATTCATTTCTTTTTAAAGAAGTATATACTTTTGTAGAGATTTAAAATATATTACATTCTCTATTGCAAATTTTTTACCCCCCCCCCCCCCCCCTCCCCATCTGCCATTTATGTAAAGGGAAATTAATGTGAGCAAAGTCTG
>CAJHNH020002700.1:0-87500 GCA_905116865.2 Candidula unifasciata | reverse complement strand
AACCTCACCCTGGTCGTTGCCGGGGTCCTAAAATAACATAATGGTTAAACGGGGTTTCTGAGACATCACCATCGGTGATCTTCATCCGAGTGGTGGCAGCTTGTGTCACCGGGTTTTTGTCGCTCGGTGTGATGTTCTGGTGGGGTAAAAACTCAATCAGTCACATGACCGAGGAACTGTCAAGGAATCACTTTTTTTTTTTTAAAGTTCAGAGATGGTGATTTTTGGTTTTTTAGAAAACGATCTAGACTGGTATGTTGTGCAGCATTCTTCCTCTCTGTACCGTTTCTTATAGCAGGCCAAAGGATTCTGAATCTCCATTAACCTTTCGGACTTCTGTCCGTGTTTGAATCATTTACCTCAAATATGTTAATTGCACTGTAATGTGCTGAAAGAATTCCGTTAGTTGATGTGGGTTTAACACTAAGTCTCTACCCTCCTGCCCCCTTTTCCAGGCCCCTTTTTATCTTTATCATTGGACCTGTCGTTTTCTGTTTCAAGAAGATCTTCATTGGTGAGCTCTAACAAATGGAACTGAAGCATTTCTTTCACATTATACCCTTGTTTACATACCTTTTCTTCTTCATCTTCTTTAGGTCCTTTTTTACCGTTTCGGGTGACAAGGGAGATTCTCACTGTATTTGAAGTGGTCTGACCACTCCATATTCAAATCCAACAGATGCTCCACCTAAATCGCGTTACATTAAAAAGTTGCCATTAAACCCTTTTGGTGTAATCTGGTGATCTGGTAATTTTAGTTTCAGCTTCATAGCAAACGGGTCACCCCATCTTTGTTCCGCTCCTGTGCCAACGAAAAACACACATAATGTTTATCACAGTCCCTTGTGGAAAGACTGACAAACTGCTGTCTCAGCAAATCTAGCATACACTCGCATTAAAAGCATATGGTAGCCACCCGAAGTGCTAACACAAACAGTCTGACGTTAGAAATGCAGTTCATCATTGATGGTAGCAGAAGTCACCAAAAGATCAGCAGTTGCACATGCGATCAATTTTAGTCAAATAATGGCCCCACCAATATTGCGACAACCGGCATCGCGCCATTTTATGAATCTACAAATCACACCACCACGTTGGTCAGTCGAAAAACATTCGAAATGAAATCCGCAGCTCACAGTGTCACGCCATGCACTTGGTGTGTTGAGGGATGCCACGAATTTGAATATTGTGTGCGCAACTGCCACCGACTTGTTGTAACTACTGCCTGCGGTATCCATTTTTTATGTGCGTAACTATGACTTTGCGAGACTGCATTCTGTTTTAATTTTGCCGCAAGAGACAGTGATAAGTATTCTGGGTGGTTTTTGCTGGCACACGAAGTAATTAATTAATTAAGTAATTTTAATGACCTAGACTTTGCGATGGCTTCTCTCTTCTATCCCCTTTGGAGCAAGTGAACAGTGCGAAGGCACAGATATACCATTACGGTCTGAGGAGAATGATGCTGCGGTGAGTTTCGATGGAATCTGGTTGACGCTCAATACTCAAGTAAATGGGCGAGACGGATAAACAATCAGACAGTTACTGGTGCCATTGGAACTGGAACTCTTCACTTGTTGCTGAAGATGAGGATGGAGCGCTTGTGTGAGAGCTGTGATATCGATTCCTAATTCAACACTCAGTCCCTTTCACGGAATCAGATGCGAGATAATTTAAACTCACTTGGTGAGAGATCACAAAAATATTATTATCTAGTCATCCCTTTGTAGGATGCAATTTTTCTTTATTTGAAGCCCTACTCTGGCTTTTGCCAGGGGCCGCAATATAGCCCGGCCATGAACATGGTCTAATGGCTGAATGCGGTTTCTGGGACCTCTCCACGGGTGATCCTTATCCACATGGTGGCACTTTGTGTCATCGGATGTTTATCGCTTGTGTGATGTCCTGGTGGGGTAGAAAGATAGATAGATCACAAAAATTAAGTCTGGTAACCAGCAAGGAAAAAGGCGATAATGAGAATTAACAAGGCAAACGGTAACATAATTTCTCTTGGTGATATCCCACACTAAGATGTGGAATCATACCGATCTGGGCAGTAATGAAGATAAAGATGGGGGAACTGATAGCGATATTAAAATACGAACACAAAATGCAAGATGGGTGTTAATAGAATTTTGAAATATGTGGAAGTCAAAGGAAATTAAAACTAGCACTCAACATAACATGGTGAATTCTAAAGTCACTGAAGGGGACGAAAACATTGACAACAAATATAACAATTACCAATAAAGTAAAAACAATCATTTACTAGTGCCTGTGCAGAAAAGAGGGAATTAAATGGTATGATAGAATAACTAATATTGCGCTTTGGGGGAAAACTAAACGAGTGAAGTTGATCAATGTTTGTTTGTTTGTTTTAGTATCCAGAAGCCATGAGTTATTAACCCTTGGCTCGGTATTATGGATATCGCAACCTTTCGGCCTTGATTCCATTGTAAATACCGTAAATCTGGGAGAAATGTGGCTTTTCTGCCTACCCCCGGGAGTAAACCCGGACCACAAGGAGTTCGTCACCCGGTCACCGCGCAATCCGGTTTAGCCAACTACGCTAGAGAGCCGGGCACCAGTAGATCAATAGGTGAAGAAAAGAACACTGGCGTTGGATAGGACACATAACATACGACATCTTACAAATAAGTGCTTTTAGGCTGGACTGAAAACTGTTGACAGACAATAACTAATGTGCTCACAGCATGGATTATGAATAAATGAATGAATGAATGAACATTCACTGCACTCGGGACATACATACGCGTGCTCTGTCTTCTTCTTCAGTAACCAACGAAAAACTGGCATGCTAATATTACCAGTTACAATCTAATTAAAAGTCCGCCTCTGTTTCGCCTTCAATGCTGAATATCTTCCAGAACTACTCACATCCCCCTCCCCTACCGCTCTCCCCGTTGAATTAGTCATTGAGTGCGTGGACTCCGAATCTATTCTTTTGCACTGTCCATTTGATCCCATACAGCCCTCACCATTTCCGCTTTATCATATAGTAGCTCACCGTCCATAGGAGCGGCAGCAGCCAGTCTGTCAGCCTGCTTGTTACCTTACACACCTGAATATCATGGACAGAAAATACCTGAAAGGCTGTTTATCTGGGTCTTGTTAAGTGATGCAAGGCACTTAGCGCGCAGGATACCAATTTCAGTTTCTGAAGCATGGATTATAAGATGCAATAATCAAACAAAACACACAAAAATAAACTTTTATTTTTTAATTTGAGATTTGACAGTTAATTTGCAGAGTGAAAAATTGAAGTTGAAAAACATTTACTGCAAATAATGTTTCCATAAAAAAGTTAAAAACATTCGTTCACATACTTGAATTTTGAGAAACAACAAATAGTTGATATGATAATTATTCGTTTTATTACAGTCATTAGTAATTTAAAAGGGAAAAAAATAGAAAACGTTGAAAAAAAAAAACAAAAATTTTTTTTAAGCCCCTGGCGCACCCAGCGTATGTTTCATATACGTGTATTTTTGACCAATCGGCACTTGGTTGGCTCCCAGTTCCCAGATCATTACCCGATACCCAGGTGCGCCGCCACCAAGAAATTTGTTTTGGGGGTGGAGTGGGTGCTTAAACCCCTTATAGTTTTTTAGGGAAAGTGCTCAAGGGGATTGAACCTTGTTTAAGTGCCTTATTATTATTGTTATTATTATTATTACTATTATTATGTGCCGAAAGGCAAATACATACAATAATTGGAAATGTATAAAGAAATAGAACGCCCATGCGTGGTTAGGGGGAACCACTTAGCCTGCTGGAACCAGTTATAGGCTGGTCGACCTCAGAGCCAGTCCGTTTCTGAAACAATTTGACCCGATGTGAATTTGAACCGACTACCATCAGACCAAAGGCTAGTGTCTTTACACCCAGTTCAGAATAATCGTCTCAGGGGCATACACCCAGTTTGTCTAGTCTATCAGGCACTAATGTCGTGAGAGAGAGAGAGAGAGAGAGAGAGAGAGAGAGAGAGAGAGAGAGAGAGAGAGAGAGAAAGAGAGAGAAATAGAAAGAGAGAGAGAAAGAGAGAAAGAGAGAAAGAGAGAGAGGGAAAGAGAGAGACAGAGAGAAAGAGAGAGAGAAAGAGAGAGAAAGAAAGAGAGAGAAAGAAAGAGAGAGAAAAAGAGAGATGGCGAGGGGAAGACCAAGAAGGAGATGAATAAATGGTGTAGCTAAAACCTGTTTAAAAAAAAGGAAGAACTCCACCACCCAAGCCACTCAAGAAGCGCAAGACAAATACAGAAAACCACGACACTGGACTGCAACCGGGTATCAGTGAGGCGACAAAAGAAAGAAAGAAGAAGAACTAGTAATTTGTGCTGTAGTTCACACAGATAAAGGCACAAGACAAAAAACCAATAAATACTGGCAACCTTCTCGTGATAAAAACTTCCGAGTCCTAGATTCAGCTTGAGTAATGAAATATTCTTAGAAGACAATGGTGTACTATTGCGTACCAATCCTAATTCTAAATATTGTTTCGAAGGGGAAAAAAACATAGTATAGAAAGAGTTAAAGGAAATATGACAACGTAAATAGCAAAATACACCATTGCAAAACTAACGAAGTGCATTTTGTCAGACACCTTAATAATTAACGAAAGACGCATTGACCGTGCATCATTCTATTAACATATACCGTTAATTGTTATTAAATATGGAACAAAAAAGTGTTAATATAGAATGCTTGAGCATAATTGTTGAGAGGGGAAAACCCTGTCCCCAAAAAAGTACGTGAATATTTAACTGTATAAACTTGCATTTCATTACATGGTGTTTGAAAGTAAATTAAGGTTGAAATAAATATGCTGTTTCGGCAATTATGAACTCTTAATGACATTAATTTACACCGAGGTGATATGTAATTTGTTCACTTTTAGACAATTTCTAGAATTATGTCCCAGTTGAGAGGTAGGCAGTATACCCAATGAAATTAATGCCATCAGCAAAAGTTATTTTCAGCACTCATAGCAACATGTCTCTTTTCCACCCCCTCGATTTACCTTGAAAAGGTAAAGTAATTTATATTTTTGTTCATTAAGCGTATGTCAAATTGAAGCGTTACTTTTCACCTTATGCAGTTGCAACTATTTTAAATAGAAATTTGCCAGATTTGTATTAATTTTGAAATAAGATGAATTTGACATATTCAAATTAGCATAAAAATTTATGATTGACTATGCCAATGTTCCTGAATCACGAAACAAAAACAAAAATAGCAGTTTGTCAAATAAATCCGATGTCAAAAGACTACAATTTTAAGCTAATATGACATTTACTGCTGCTTATGGGTTAAAACATCTGATGTAAGTGGCTGGAACATTGTTTCGATATGTTACAATAATATCAATGCGATATCTAAGTTTGGCTTTTAATATTGATACGCTTGAGGAAGTCTTTTCATTCAAACAGGAAGTCCTTGATGTATTGATTCTACAGACTGGTAGAGAAGAAAACCCACCTATCCTAGCGTCGTTGTATGGTTAAGCAGAAATTCTTTAGCGGTCAATAGGGACTTTTCCGCAGCTCACGGGTTTTAGAAATCTGGTCTGCGTCACTCAAGGGTAGCAGTACATTCAGACGCAGGTTAGGTTTAACTGCACTTTGCACTGCTGCACTCACTGACATTGGTTTTGACCTTGCGGCTAGCATGAGTGGGAGTTGAAGTAGATGCTGACCGTTTCCTGCCACATTTAGATCCAGCCAGAGGCTGCGGTTTACGTTCACTCGAACAACCAGCGTCACTTCCACTGCCTGTCGTAGCTGATGAAGTGCGTCTCATTTTTGCACCTTTATGGCTGTTCCTTCTTACACATTTCAAACAAGAAATCTGGATTCCAGTGTGTGATATTTTACAACTATGTTCCTTTCTCTCACGTTTCGCTGCTTTATTTGTGCTTTTCCTCTTCTTATCGCTGTTAGCTGTACGGTCTTTAATTGTTACTCGCACTTTTGAAGCTCTTTTCGCAGTGGTTGCTGAAGCTTTCGACCTGGAAGCTGGATTTGTCTTTGGAAGTGAGCCATCTCCAGTGCCACTTTTACAAGCTTTCTTACGCCTCTCTGGAGTTGAGGATTCTTCTGACGATGAAGCAGACGAGGATGAATTTGACGAACTGGACTGAGAATCGTTGGAGTCGGAGGAGCAAGAGCTACTCGAAGAACCAGTGCTACCTGGGGAAATATAGTCATATTTATTAGGTGTAGGAAACAATTATTACCTTTCTGTTACTTTATAAAAAAAATATTTGGTGAGGATGGTGACAGCTAAGTCGTTGTTGCTAAAAATTATTGTGTAGGGGAAAATAGCTAAAACAAAAACAATTACAAAATAGCAAAAGGGATTATGACCAGGGGCGTCGAAATTAAGAAAACTAGGGATGGTGGCGGGGGGTGGGGGTGGTGGGGCCCCAGCCTCGTTACACATTTGCAAGTGGGAGGACTCAGGGAGGTTTAAAACTTGTTTATGCCTTAAATAGTAATAATATGCTGACTGGCAAATAAGTATAATTTATTTGAAATATTATGAAATTAACAAATATCTAAGAGGATGGGTGAAATCTTTTATAGACTTAGTACCCAAAGAGCTAAGTAATTTAACTCTTTTCAGTCCAGTATCATTTCTGATGTCTGACTGAGGCAAATAACGATGACAACTCAACATTCACAGATATGTAATACACACACACACACACATATATATATATATATATATATATATATATATATATATATATATATAGCACATTGTAAAAGTCGTGGGCGGGTTCTGCACCACTTGGTGGTGAATTGATGCAGAATGACATGCAAGTTGTATGTAAGCTTACTGGACACCATGTCCTCGTTGTGTCTGACCGAGCAATTTTTAAGCTTCTCCCATTAAAGCCCATCTCTTAGGCTTCAAGGTTTCTGTGTCTGGGCATGTGTATGGGTGACCTAGTTACTAATTACCCAGAATTCGTTGTCGTGTGTTCAAACTCGTGCTAAGTACTATTCAGTAATTCTTACAATGTCTTAACAAACTCAAACTAGAATAGATACCTGAATCAGAACAATCACTTGAATCGTCGCTGTCCCCGAAAGAGTCAGAATATGAATCATCGGAACTGTCACATCTGGAAGCAACAACAACAAACAAAAAATCAGCAAAACAAAACTCTAGATCAAGAATACTTGTGGTAAATCTAGTATTCAAAAGTGGGAAAACAATAGATTTTATTTTAGAAACAAAACCCAGTGAGGTGATTAGGTTATCTCTTGGCTGACAACAACCCGTATTTCGCAACAAGCTATGGTGTAAAGATCAGGTGAAAATCAATAGCGAAGCAATGTACAAAATACACAGAGGAAATACTTCTTAGAAACCCTCATGTACGAAACATAAAAAGGCACTCATATATAATTTATATTCCACGTCGAAACCCCATGGTAAATCGGCGAGCAGTCTTCCATTGGCAGTCACCCACAGCCCATCAGCCGCAGACAACATATGACACTGCACCCCACAGCCCATCAGCCGCAGACAGCATGTGACACTGCACCCACAGCCCATCAGCCGCAAACAGCATGTGATATTGTACCCACAGCCCATCAGCCGCAGACAACATGTGACACTGCACCCCACAGCCCATCAGCCGCAGACAGCATGTGACACTGCACCCACAGCCCATCAGCCACGGATAGCATGTGACACTGCACCCCACAGCCCATCAGCCGCAAACAGCATGTGATATTGCACCCACAGCCCATCAGCCACGGATAGCATGTGACACTGCACCCCACAGCCCATCAGCCGCAGACAGCATGTGACACTGTACCCACAGCCCATCAGCCACGGATAGCATGTGACACTGCACCCCACAGCCCATCAGCCGCAGACAGCATGTGACACTGCACCCACAGTCCATCAGCCGCAGACAGCATGTGACACTGCACCCCACAGCCCATCAACCGCAGACAGCATGTGATATTGCACCCACAGCCCATCAGCCGCAGACAGCATGTGACACTGCACCCACAGTCCATCAGCCGCAGACACCATGTGACACTGCACCCACAGTCCATCAGCCGCAGACAGCATGTGACACTGCACCCCACAGCCCATCAACCGCAGACAGCATGTGATATTGCACCCACAGCCCATCAGCCGCAGACAGCATGTGACACTGCACCCCACAGCCTATCAGCCGCAGACAGCATGTGACACTGCACCCACAGTCTATCAGCCGCAGACAGCATGTGACACTGCACCCACAGTCCATCAGCCGCAGACAGTATGTGACACTGCACCCACAGTCTATCAGCCGCAGACAGCATGTGACACTGCACCCACAGCCCATCAGCCGCAGACAGCATGTGACACTGCACCCACAGCCCATCAGCCGCAGACAGCAATTCCCATAAAGTAAAGGACCATTTGGTTAACATTACACCGATGACAGACCACCTTTATTTCCTTTCCTACAAAATTACTTGGTACACATTTTATTTTGGGTCGATCTGGGAGCCAAGATTAACTTTGAGAAAGAAAAAAAAATGGCTTCTGTACGTATTCGAACCCAAGACATTTTGGGCCGGCAGCAAGCCTCTAAGTTCACTAACACGCAATTGCTATTCCTTTCGTGTGGAGGATAGGAAATGAAAAGGAGCTGGATATACCACATGAGGAGAGACCTGTTCATCATCATGTAGCGGGTCCTTCGCAGAACGTCGCTCTCATCACAGTCTGCGTGAAAGAAATTCGGTCTCTCGCCAATTCTCCCACCTCATGTAATATCATACTAAAGGAGTCAATTATATCCTGTGCCCATCTTTCTGTCGGTCGGCCCCTGCGCCTCCTTCCTGGTACCATGCATTCTGATATAATTTTTTTCCAATCCGTCGTAGCGCTTGATATGACCAACATATTTCAGCTTCCGAGACAGGATGCTGTTTATTAGCCAATCCTCCTTGATGTTCAGATCTTTCAAAATGTCAGTATTTCTCCTCTTCTTTGTCCAAGATATTCTGAGAATCTTTCTATAGCATTTCAGCTCAAAAGCCCCTATTCTCTTTCTTAAGGACTGAGAGATAGTCCACGACTCACATCTGTATGTAGTCACAGGAAAAATATAAGCTCTCAAAATTCTAATTTTGATCTTCTGCTGGTGCTTAACCATAGACTTTTAAGGCTGTTCAATTTTTCCATTGCTAGGGCCATCCTCCTTTTAATTTCTGTCAAACAGTCTCCATTGCTGTTTATTATAGGAAAAAGCTGTTAGTAAAACTAAAAATATGTCCTCAAACCAGCAGGCCTTGAGTAATAGAGGGACATCTGAACATGTCGGGAGGAGAATACAGAGACAGATTAATAAATTAGGGAAGACTGAAGGAGCCGCAGAAGACAGCAAAGGACAGGAGAGATGGGCGTGAACTAATTGGTAAGGTAAGTTTGTCTAGACTCAATAGGGGTTACAAGTCCAGCAGCAGGAGAAGAAGAAAAAGAAGAAGATGGGGATGATGGTGATGATAATGAAGCAGAACAAGAAAAAGAATAAGAAGTCTAAGAATAAGAAGAGAATAAGACGTAGTACTAGTAGTAGTAGTAGTAGCAGCAGCAGTAGTAGAAGTAGTAGTAGAAGTAGTAGTAGTAGTAGTAGTAGTAGTAGTAGTAGTAGTAGTAGTAGTAGTAGTAGTAGTAGTAGTAGTAGTAGTAGTAGTAGTAGTAGTAGTAGTAGTAGTAGTAGTAGTAGTAGTGATACAAGTAGTGATACAAGTAGTAGTAGTAGTAGTAGTAGTAGTAGTAGTAGTAGTAGTAGTAGTAGTAGTAGTAGTAGTAGTAGTAGTAGTAGTAGTAGTAGTAGTAGTAGTGATACAAGTAGTAGTAGTAGTAGTAGTAGTAGTAGTAGCAGTGATACAAGTAGTAGTAGTAGTAGTAGTAGTAGTAGTAGTAGTAGTAGTAGTAGTAGTAGTAGTAGTAGTAGTAGTAGTAGTAGTAGTAGTAATAGTAATAGTAGTAGTAGTAGTAGTAGTAGTAGTAGTAGTGATACAAGTAGTAGTAGATGGTGGCGGTGATGACGATGAAAATAATAATAATATATTAATAATTAAGTAATCTTTTTCTTCTTCGATCCTTCTGTCAGAAAACTTATATCAGGAGGCCGATAGCCTTTATGAAAGCTATCGTGCAGTCCATATCTTCTCGTATACCATAGAGTATTGTCTTCATTGAGGTTAGAACAGGCCAGATTGCGTCTCTGAGGCCAGCACACAGTTGAAGTGTTGGGGAACATGCTCAGCATTTGTATAATAATAATAATAATAAAAAGAAGAAGAAGAGGAAGAAGAAGAAGAAGAAGAAGAAGAAGAAGAAGAAGAAGAAGAAGAAGAAGAAGAAGAAGAAGAAGAAGATTAGTAAAAGAAAGAGGAAGACGAGGAGGAGAAAAAAAAAACATAACTTTGTTTCTGTAGGTTTATATCTATATTATTACAACAATTTGCTACCGTATCCACACGACGATAAACATACCCAGTGGACGGTCGTTTTCCTCGTGCACTCACTTTCGTTTTGAGGTGTCCACTCTGTACCTTAAGTGTTTTCATTCTGAAAAATAAAAAATATTCTTGTTAAGTGGTCTAGACCCTGTCTGACGCTGGAACACACACACGTGTACTATGCAACCTTTCTGTATCAACAACTACTGGGTAGGTCACATGTGAGCACACTTTGGATCTTTTCTCCAGGCTATGCCAGCGTAGTTGGTAAGGAACAGGCAGACATATTGGCTGGATCTGCATCTCTGGGTGGGGAATTGATACGTGACAAGGCAGATGTGGTGATGGCCCTTTGGGAAACAAGCAACGGAATCAAGAGAAACAAGATTATTATAGCTTGGAGAGAAAGAGGCACCTGTGTGTAACCAGAGGGTCTGGCCAGCTTACTACACAGAGGAAAAGCAAGACAGTCATATAACCAGATTGCGACCAAAACCATCAGTACTTGAACTCTGCGCTGGCTGCTGATGATGAGGATCACGCATGGGTGTGCTGTGAAGTTAATTCTTGACTAACTCAGCTCAACTCTGTATCAACTGAGGCGAGAGAGCATGTTCTTAAGAGCGATATTGGGCAAATTCTCATATTACCATCATCCTGTGCCCTACCGATATGCGTAGGAGGTCAAATTTCGCCCTCTTATACGATCAACAGAATCACCGATAAGATCAGGGCTCTTGTTTCGTCCATTCATTTGGCCAAGCCGTCTACGTATTTATCTCTTTGCTATCACCTCTTTTCCCGCCAATATGCTATTTTTTAGCGTGCCCATAAAACAAAGTCAGTCTACGTCAGTGGCCTCCAATGTTATTTTCCTCAGGTCTATCCCCTCTTGTGTATATGGCAAAACCCCCGCGCCCCCCTTGAGTATATGGCAGAAACCCCCCTCCCCCCCCCCCACGCCCCCTCAAGTATTTGGCAAAACCCCTGCACTTCCTTGAGTAGTATGTGGCAAAACTCCAGACCCTTAGGTATATGGCAAAACCCATACGCTCCCTTGAGTACATGGCAATAACACCAGCGCTTCCTTAAGTATATGACACAATCTCCTTTAGTTTGTGACAAACCCCCTTCCCCCTTGAGTATATGGCCCAATCCCCAGAGTCCCCTGAGTATATGGCAAAAATCCCCAGGCACGATTACAATGTCACATAGGATGAGCTATAAAACATCATCATGCTCCATGTCGATAAGTTTAGGAGGTCATAGTTCACCATCTTGTACAACCACCAGAATCACAGAGCATACCTGTTTTGCTGTCCTGCCTATTTCATTTGCCAGGCCACTTATGTCATTTGCCATGCCGCTTATGTCATTTGCCAGGCCGCCTATGTCATTTGCCAGGCCGCCTATGTCATCTGTTTGTCATCTCCGTTCTTATTTCGTAAACATTTTCCAGTTATCACCAAGTATTCGAGTTTATTTCTTCATGTAACGTGTCCAAAAACGTAAGTGTTTATGTTTACTTTAACCAGTTTTTTTTTTTCCTACTTGGAGGAATGCCTGGTTTTTTTCTGTTAGTTGATCCATATTATTTGTATTTCCCCCAAAACCCCGTTTTTGCAGCCATGAAATGTTTTCCGCTTGTATGCGTAACGAAGGTTTTCACATAAGTAAGACGTTCAACCCCACGAAGACAGCACAGCCAGCGATAAACACCCGGTGACAAAGTGCCACCATTCCGATGAGAACCACCCGGGTAAAAGTCCCAGAGATCCCGTTCAATCGTTAGGTTATATTAGGCCTCTGACTACAGACGCAGCTTTAAAATAACGGGAAAAAAAACCGCCCTCGATAAAGTTGGCCTTCGGGCAGCTAAAAGAGGACAAAGTTTGGAATTTTTGTTTGTTTTCTACGATACGATACGTCCCACATTAGGACGGGGAGCAATTAGTTTGATGAGCAATATAACTAAAATACAAGAAAGAATTCAGTATAAAATAAATAATCAAGTGCCTGAGAAATAATTAAGGTGTCGAAAAAATAGTGAAACAAGGGAAGCCATAATATGTTTCAAGATAGTAAAAATTAAATAAAGTAAAGATCCCTATTCACACCCTTGGGCGTATCGTGTACATGGGAGGAACGCCCCAATTTTTACAGACCATCGGCACTAGGTGGGTAATGTGGTCAGCATTACGCTGGCCGTTTTTACTTCCCCAGGACAGCGATACTGGTACCCATTTTAGGCTGGGTCGATCTGTGACGCCCATACCATAATAAAAATCCACGCAGCCAGCAGGGGTTTCGATCGCTTTTAAGTTGGAATTACGAGTCTGACTCGCAACGCCTAAGCCACGGAAGCCGCAATCTGTTTCAAGATGCTGACTGAAAAATACATTAAGGTCTAGAAGAGTATTTATGCGTGATTTATAGATTACAAGAAGACCTTTGACAAGGTGCAACATGAACAAGTTATTGCATGGGATATTAGAAGTATTAGTAACCTATCATTATCATCACGTGCCTTGACGACTGGAGTGGGCGATCATGCCTCTTCACAATCCGCGATCTTCTGCAGCATACATAAGTTCGTGTGCTGACACATGCAACAAGACTGTCAAGAATTTTCTATCATTGTCTTCCTCTTTCCCTTCTTCCAAAGATCTTTCCAGTGGTCACATCATGTTCCATTATCCCTCTTCTCACAACGTGGCTGAAAAAATATGACTGCCTCCCACTAATGTCGGTGATAAGTTGTCTTCATATACTTGGAACAAATAGCAACAGTTAAGACACAACATCGGCTCACCGAAAAAAAAGAGATACAGTGAGTAAACCATGTTTGTACGTTATCTCCAGAACCTTTTCAACGCATATACAGTAACGATTTTTGAACAACATGGAGAATTGTTCGGACTGAATATCAATCATAAACAATCTGAGATATGATGACACAGTGCAACCAGCAGAAAGCGAGCATGAATTACAGAGTATGGTTGAGACAACCTTCGACATCAAAAACTATGGTAATTAACAATGGGAAAGAACGACCAACAGTCAACATGACAGCAAACGCAAAGATATTAAAACAAGTAACAAGTTTCTCCTATCTCAGACACGTGTAACGGATGGTCGCAGAAGTCAAACAGAAAAAAATGTATGGTTAAAAGTATCTTCAACAAAATGCGAAAATTACTGAGAGTCTGAGAGATAACACATTAAAAAAAGAAATTCGTCAAATGTTTTGTACACTTAACCCTGCTGTATGGTGTAAAAACTTCGACAATAAACAGGCTCTGGAAAATTGAACAGTGTCCTAAAATCTAGATGAACAAGACAGTTTGTACTTCATGAAAACAAACAAATACAGAGGTTTGGGAAAGAAGGTGAATGAAAATACAATTGGCAGAAAAAGTAGTCAGTCGAAATATTGTGGCCACATAAAAAGAGAAAATGCTCTTTTAGAAACCATAGAGGAAGGAAAGGTCGACGATAAAAGAACAAGAGGTAGACAACGTTATAAGTGGGACGCCAACATCAAGAGATGGACGAACAACAAGTCTTAAGATATTGTAAAACTAAGTCAAGAGACACAACATGTAGGAGATCCATTGCAGCCAACCTTCATTGTGGAGGCGGCACCTGACTGATAATATCCTTGCTGTCTTCTATTTTAAGCCGTTGTTATATTAACTCTTTGCATCTGAATTATTAGTTTAATAACTTCTGTCACAGAGTGTCTATGCTCACTTCCTTGAGAGCTGAGTATGTATTTCTTTTAGGCTCAACACCTAGGGGGAAAAGGGGTTAAAGTTGACTGATTTGGCTGAAGGAGTTATAACTAAGGTCGTCCCCATGTGGGAAACAATTTTTTTTTTTTTTTGAAGCCCCACCCCGGTTTTTTCCTGGGGCCGCGATATAGCGAGAAGGCTGAACGCTGTTTCTGTGACCTCTCCACGGGTGATCCTCATCTGCATCTTGTGTCTCCGGGTGTTTATCGCTCTGTGTGATGTTCTGGTGGGGTAGAAAATTTACCTATTTACTTGCTGAAGGAGTTACAAAAAAAAAAAAAAGCACAATTGAAAAACGAGTATCAGAGTCCATTACCTGTTTGATATTCCTTGTCTCTAGGGATGATTTTTTTGGGTCACTGGGTAGTATTTCTTGACACACAGAATATCTTCAGTTACTACACTGAATGGTAGTTTGTTTATAACACTAGAAAGACTCCACAATTCTACTAGCCCGACTTGACGTGACAACTGAACATACAAAGTTCTTAGTGGTCAGCGTATCCGGAACACAGTTCATTTAGTCTGAATGTCTGCCTGTGACTGGATAGATATCACGAGATTGACATCATGAGTTCTACTCAAATATTTGGTTACAGAACCTGACTGACTGGACATGCCTCAGGCATGCAACCATGAAGTCCATCGCAACTAACCGCCAGAGGTGGAAAGAGCTGATCAGACAGTCGACAGAAACTGGTGACCCTACGACACTTTTTAGTGTAACGGAATGATGATGACTCACATGTTTATATCATAAATGATTTTTAGCTAAGACACCGGTTCTGATTCCCTAACACAAACGCTTTTATTATTTTTTTCCTCTTGACCAACACAACTCTGGGGTCTTCTTGGCTCAGTGGATATTGGACAATATTCAGAATTGTGTGTGTGTGTGTGTGTGTGGGGGGGGGGGGGAATGTGGTGTTCAGTGGCGTAGGTAAGAGGTAGCAAGCGGCCCTGGTATCATCACTTTCGGGGAAAAAAGGCTGAAAAAGGGGGGGGGCGGGGTGAAGGTGACAAAATGTTTAAAATATGTTTTTAAATATATAGATATATGGGGAGGGGGGGGGGAAGGGAGGGTTCCTTGGGGGTAGGTCATAGAAACTTTTCTCCTCACCGGGTACTTCTTGATCTTGATACGTAACTGGATAGATGTGTGTGTGTGTGTGGGGGGGGGAATGCATCAGAAGAACAGTTGGCCGAGTGGTTAGGTCTCCGGGCTCAGGCGGGAGTCTTGCGTTCAATCTTCGGTAAAGGATGAGTTTTTTTTTTTTTTTTTTTTTAATGGGCAAAAATAAACATCTAAACATACATAGCTCGTGACGATTTCACTAGCCATGCAGCCTGAATTCCCTCATAGTCACCATCCCCCCTTCCCCCCCCCCCACAATCCCTCGACACCCACAGCGGTAAAAGAGGAAGTGAAGAAGAAGAAGAAGAAGAAGTAGACAGGTCGTCATAAGCCTGAGGATTTAGGGCCGCATGACTAGTGCTGTCGCCATGGACTGTTCAGGTTACCATGTTTAATTTTGCCCCGAACAGAAAAATTCCATCAGCCTACCCTTGGCCGAATCCGCATGACAGACAGACGTTGTAACCACTTGCCCAGCCACAATAACAACTACTAATATTCTGTTATGTCTTCCGCTGCTGCTTCTATGACCAGTTTATTCTTGTGGGCAAGTCGGTTGCTGTGACTTTCCCGACATGGGCAGTAGTGATGTCCTTAACGTCAAGTGAGACGCAAATTTTGAAGAAGATTGTGTAGAGGGTAGTGGATATTTGAGTGCAGCCTGGAACAGCTAGACAATAATATTTCTCTAAGGGTAAGAGTCGTCTGATTAATCAGCACAGAACGGGCGTCTGTAGTGGTTTTTACGCTTGTGGAGCTGTCGAGGAAAAGATCAGAGAACCTATGGATCTGACCGGAATGCTCTGATGATAGTCCTCACTAATCAGTAATCTTTCATTCCCATATCTTTGCATTCCCACACATTCTTTCAACAACTCTCCCCCCTCCACATTTCAAAGTAATTTATTTTCTCATACAGCTTCATGCAGATTTATGAGGTCAACAGTCAAAATTTGCCTACCAGCAGGGGGGGGGGGGGGGGGGGAACAGCTAGAAAGGCAGCACACCCCCCCCCCAAAAAAAAAAAAATAGATCGTCAGAAAACAAAACCAAGATGCTAATGTGATCATCACTGGAGCTATGTGTTTGTGCTTTGTGCAACACTCTTATATATTAAATCATGCACCTATTTGAATGCAACATTGAGTGAAAATTTCAAAGCAATCGGTGAATAACTTTTGGAGATTAACAAATAGTAAGAAAGGAACAAACATTTGTATTTATATAGATAGCGTGTGTTGCTTTTACATCCAAAATATGGCAGTTCTTCCGCCTGGTAGCAATGTCAAACCCTGTTACTGACAGTTTGCAGTATTTGATCATAAGTGGAACAGTTACGGTTTAGTATATTTGGCCAAGTCACATGCTTGGGGGTCAAGGGTCAAAGTGACCCAGGGGCTATTTTTAGATTAGAGATTTAGATCATCTAGGTGCTTGCTCAGAAAAGTAAAAGCATTTTTTTTTAACCAGGAGAAGCTGGTCCTTTAAATTAAATGAATGGTGTATCTCACAATTTTTTTTACCTGTCGCAGGTGTGACTTCATATAATAGAAGGTAAATAAAATCATGCACATAGTTAAATGCAATACTGTGCAAAAAATTTTTAAGCAATCAGTGAATAACTTTTGGAGTTTAATGATTAGGAACAAATGAACATACATTTTTGTTTATATAGATAGATTAATCAGTGCTTCTCAAGTTTCAGTCAGTCAACCACTTGACAAAATGCAATTTCCACGTTAATTTTTTTTTATGTCATACTTCAAAGATGCATTTCAAATAATACCCTTATAATAGTCATAATTAGCAGTTATGGATAGTTTGGGCATTTGGGTTTCTTACCAAACGTCAAAGAACATTTATGAGAAAGGCCAAAGCTGCAGGACTAGATTTTATACATGACTAGCTGTACCCGGCCACGAGTTGCTGTGGCCCAGAATGGTGAAATGGAGAGGAAAGAAAATAGCTCTCAGCTAACAGTGTCTGTCATACCCCCCCCCCCTCCCCCCTCTAGTCATATCTCCCTCTCCAAAGGATTGAAAAATCATCACCTGGCGAAATTAATAAAATAGAAATAGTTAAGAAATGAGAACTTTAAAATAATATTTTAAGCTCTCTTAGCTAACTGTGTCTGGCATAGAACCCCCCCCCCCAATCATATCATCTTCTCCGAAGGTTGGGAAAGTCACCGTGTAACGAAATATTGTAACTAAATTGAGCTTTGCAACCGTGTCTACCCAGACTTAAATAGGTAACATTATCTTGTACAGAGAAGTAAATGTAGCCAGTGTAACAGCTACCACATCACCCATCCAGTACCAGTACTACTGCAACTACAACCACCACCACCATCACAACAACAACAAAAACAAAAACTGTCACTACAGTCTGTGTAGGTTGGTGTAGAAAAGAGGAGTTAGCGCCGCATGCTGTCGCTACAGACTATTTAGTTTGATTTTGTCCCAGACATAGGAAAAAAAAAACTTCATCACGTAACCAGTGATGGGAGAAAAATACCCTGCACCCGTCATCCCTCCCTCTCCGAAGGAACGACTTTTTAACTGATCTTGGCATCCGTGTTCACCCAAACTAAACTGGACTGTAAACCGTCTTAGTTAACAGTTTCTGTCATCGCTGAGTAGTTTATGATCGAGAAGCGTCGCGGGGAGGCTAATAAGGACAACTGAAATCGGATGTCTTTGGGCGAAAGGCCCAGATATCGCAGCCTAGCTGTAAACCACAACACAACGTGGCAACCACCCTTTTAGGGGAAAAAGAACAATTATCACCCAGCGGGAATCGAACACCGGTCACCCGCGTGAAGGATGATATACTTACAACTGTACTACCAACGACTGAAGAGTTTAGGTCAGATATCGCAGCCTAGCTGTTAACCACAACACAACGTGCCAACGGCCCTCTCGAGAGTGAACGAAGATTACCCATGACATGACCATTGAGCATCACGTCGCCGGTCTCACAGGCTAGCTGTAAACCCCAAAACCGAAAAAGGCAAAGATATCGCAGCCTAGCCATAAATCACAACACAACGTGCCAGCTGCCCAGTTTATGGCTAAAAGAAAATTATATCACCTAGCGGGAAATCGAACGCAGGTCACCTGCATTATAGGCAGAATAGTTAACAACTACGCTATCAAATACTCAAGCAAATAGTGGAAATCACATTATATAATAATGCAAAGTTCAATAGGAGCTCAGCAGTCAAATATGGCCGATCACATAAAAACAAATCCGGGCAGGCAATGAAACAAATAATGATTTGACCGTTGCTAGAGCTACGTCGTTTGTGGTTTGTGTGATTTTCTGACAAAAAATCACACCTGGAGTCAAAGGCAACGTTGTGTGCAAATTTGAAAGCAATCAGTTCAGTAGTTTACAAGATTTTAGCTTACATCAACGGAAAATTAACATTTTTATTAATATAGATATCAAAAGGACTGCACAGGTTAAGATGGAATAGAGGAATCAAATGTTAGTCCTACATGACATACGAACAGCACAACAGGATTGCAATGATGTTGAAATATCAGTCAGGTACAGGACCTCATCTTCATTCCACTGTGGAATAGAGGACACATGTTGCTAGAGAAGTGGCTGGCCAAATGGTTAAGAATGCTGGGCTCTCATGCAGGAGACCGAGGATCATATCCTTGCTCAGGTCATTGATTTTTATTTTTTGTCGGAGTAAAAAATAAAATCCTAACCTTCACAGTCCTTGGCAACAGCACTAGCCATGCAGCACTAAATCCTTCAGCTCTGGGACCCACCCCCCGGCCCCCACCTACACATTAAAAGTTGTTAACACAGGCAGTAGTTGGTAGTTTTTAATTTTTAATTTTGGCAGTTGCTAGACATTAGAAAAAAAAATCATGCAGCAATTTGTGGACTATAAGATACACAATGCCAGACTCGTATTTTCTTGATAATACAAAAAGTGGTCATGTGGACAGTATCACAGCCAGCCACCTAATCCCACAGAAAATCTTTTGAGAAAACTGGATTGAATCCACAGTCTTGTGATCACCAAACGTCAGATGTCAACAGGGATATAACCTGGTATAAACCAAGTGCCACCAGCTGTCAGCACTGGTCACTGTAACTCCTCCCTCTCCCACACACTCACTCATGCATGTATGTGATCCCCACACGCTTGCATGCACGGATACACAAACCTGCATACATATACACACATGTGCACACAAACACATGCACACACATATCTATGAGACATTGACTAAATACATTTTCAACAAAAAAGATTTATTGCATACCATGTTCAGTATAAACAATCCAATATTTAACAAATGAGACACTTATTACCAAGTCACAGCAATAAAATATGCACGATTTCTTAATTTAAACACAGCAACAACAATAACGACAATTGTACATTCAGGACAAATATGTCCTACATGTCCAAAATGAGACTTGCAAACAAATGACTAATGAACAGATAACAATTTCCTCATTATAATGCAATAAGTCCTTTTCATTATCACTCTCATTTCTGCTTTTTCAAAATCTTCAGTCATTGGCTGTTTGCATTACCTAATTTTTCAAAGGGAGGACAACCACACCATCTGCATATCTAAAGTCTGAAACTAGATTTCCACTAACTATGAATGGGTCAAATCTGACAAAGGTTTAATCATTTCTGCCAGGCAACAACAGAGATAAATGCGAAATAAATTAACTGACTATCATGTTAAAAGGTAGGTAGGTAGTTGTACCCCACCAGGACATCACACAAGCGATAAACACTCAGTGACACAAAGTGCCAACATGCGGATGAGAATCACCCGTAGAGAGGTCCCAGAAACCCCTTTCAGCCGTGAGGCTACATTTATGGCTCAGCTATATTCAGGGCCCCTGGCAAAAGCCAGGGTGGGGCTTAAATTTAAAAAAAAAAATTGCATCCCACATGAGGACGACATTTGGATTGAACACTCATCATGTTAAAACATGATGTGGCAGAATTAATCATGTACATTATTTAAACAAATTTGGGTCTGTAATTTAAATTATACAGCAGAACCTTCAAAGTTGACCACCTCCCTATACTGATCACCTCTCTAAGTTGACATCATTTTCATTTATTCAGATGGTCACCACGTATTTTCAATGAAAGACTACCTCTAAATGTTGACTACTTCTATAAAATGTGTGTTGACTACTTGGAATATAACATGCAGAAATATTTTACCCTCTATAACTTGACCAGCCAGTCTTAACCAGCGGTGTGTATGTATACTTTACTGCAGTTAAAAAAAGCACAATAGTCTGGCATGCTTCCGTTGATCCAGGGGTGCAGCCACAGAGAAAACACTTGAGGGTTGCGGACTCAATCCCTCCCCTCCCCTCCCCAGTATTATCTAGGAACTAGTGGCTGTTGATGGCAGAGATGGGGGGTGGGGTATAGGGGGTCTTCATGAGACTTATGCCTTGTTACATTGTAAAATAATAATAATTATTATATTTAAAAAAAAAAAACCAGAAATTAATATATTTAAGAAAATGCTTCACATGATAACACCTATAAAGTACACATGGTTAGGCAGGGCCACTTAGCCCTATAATGAAAAAATGAAGAAGCCTAAATGAAGAAGAAGAAACAGTATACTCTACCGAGAGCAGACAACTATTCTGGCCACCCAAATGTAGATTAGCTCAACAACGAAACACTCACATTTTTGCAACTAACCACGACCTCAAAACCCCAACCTCTTGAGGATGGCAGCATCAACACATTTAAAGTGTACAAATGGGCTGATTTCTTGAAGTGTGTTTTTACTAAAACCAGATCTGTTGTCTGCATGTGGTAGCAACTTCCTCTATTGCATCAGTTAATGCTCTGGATGCTTTCCTCTGGATCAGTTCTGCTTGGAGTAAAGTTCATCCAGAAATGAATCAAAAGTGTTTCATGAAAGCTTTTTTGTCACAATCTAAGAGCATGATGTATTAGTCTGATCTGACATTTCAAAGCCAATGGCCGAGCTTAAAAAAATATAGTTTGAAGGTTTCATGGTAATATATAATGAAGTGGTGACACAAAATAAACCAACCCAAGTAGGAATTTTCCAAGCGTACTGACTAAAGTACATACCAGCACAACCAGAAAAAAAAATGTAAACAAACATCTAGTTTTCATTTTGCCTTATTTGCGTATATGAAAAAACGTACACCGAGTCAAATTAAACAATCAACATGCTTACAGTGACTTGAGTAAATGGACTGAGTGGAAGGAACTTTCCAAAACATAAAAGGTGGCTGCGTGGTCTCGAGGCATGGTGTCCGCCTTGAGTACTAGAGGTTGCGGGTTAAATCCCAGATAATGGCTTGGATTTTTTTCACGTGGACTTGGACTTCTAGTAATTCCCCCTGGTCTCTGGGTAGTGAGATCAGACTTGTGTATTGTTGTGCATGTAAAGAATCCCTTGGCAGTTGGAAATTGAAGAGTAGCCTAACGGGGCTGCCCACTCTCAGGTGGTCATCTCCAGCATAAGTCTCTCATTAGTTACAGATTTTTAATTGAGTGTGGAATAGGTTTTCAAAATAATCACCACATACTATGCTGCACATGTGAACTGATTTCCAAACAATCCCCACACTGTCAATTACTGTGTGTTCTATTTTTCAGGGGTACAGAAATCACTAGTCAAATATATATCAAAGAAATTCACCACTTTATGCAAACAGCAGCATCTTCACAACTGTAGAATTGTAGAATCATAAGGACACTGGAAATCTACGGCCACATGCAGATATTATTGGTGATCAGTGCTGGAGTTTTCAAGACATTTGTTAAAGGGTGACAGCATGAGTTTTGAAACGCATTATAGTTCACATGTCATCTCTACCCCATCAATTAGCCCATAATATTCACTTCCTGGGTGTTACATTTATCTTGATCTGCCCCAGGGAGGCAAGCATGGAATGTATCAAGCATGTTATATAACACATATTTAACCATTCCAGAAATAGTATATTTTGTGTATTTGTATAACATAACAACGTAACTAACAATGATTGTTTGATAGAAGCTAAGGAAAGTAGATCTCTATATACAATAATTAGAAAGAGACAAACACTGTATTTTGGCCACGTAATGAGAAGAGAGACCTGGAGAACATCGTGACAACTAGAAGATCAGTGGAAAAAGGGGTAGAGGCAGACCAAGAGCGATGATGCTGGATGGGCTGAAATGATGGCATGGAATGATATCATCAAGAAAGCTGTTCCAGGCAACCAGGGATCGTGATCTGTGGAGACATATGAGCACCTATGCCAGTTGACAGGGCACATGATGATGATGATGTATAAAATATAAAAAATGATTAGTAACAGTATCTTGTGTATTATCCATTAAATAAACCCAGTAATAGTACATGATCTATATGGTTGTCAAATTTAGTTAAAAGTATATTCTGTTTACTTGTATATAACATAGTCAACACCAATCAGCAAAACTATATTTTGCATGATATATTTACCAGCAGCAATATTAGTATATTTTATATGGTACTAGCTGTACCCGGCCACGCGTTGCTGTGGCATAGTTTGGCTAAATGGAAATGAAAGAAAATAGAAAACGCACGTGTCTAATACAATCATTGTCTGCTCAGATATAGAGATAGTCTTTGATCCCCGCCCACCACCACAACTAAATCCACCTACTACTATCTCCCTCATCAAATGTTTTTTGGAAAAGAAAGACAATGGAAATCTCAAGTGTCTAATACAGTTAATGTCGCAATCATTCTCTGCACGGATATAGCGATAGTCTGGTTTTCCAACTTTAGAACACGCACCTTATAATTGTGTCTTTATATTAGTGGTCGTTTAAATGGTGTTATTAGCACAGTAACTAAAATGGTTATTTGGTTATCACATGCTAAAGCTGTTTGTATTTTTATAGGGGACGGAAGTAAAGCTACAACTGTACTTGTGAATAACAAAGTAAGTCGTAAAAAATAGAAAATCGGAGGTAGCGTTAGTAAAACATGAACAAATGAGGCAATGAGAACTTGAAAATCAAGTGTAAAGCTCTTTAATTTCTCTTAAATTTAAGTCATTACCCCCTCCCCTCTTCCACCGACTACTGCTCTCTCCCTCTTCGAAGGATTTGAAAATCACTAACTGGCGATATTTTGTTGTTGCTGTAACTGACATTGACATCCCTGTCCATCTGGACTAAAATAGGGAGCAGGAATTGTAAAAGGTAGTGAATAGGGCTAGTGTAATATTTACCACATCATCCTTCAAGTACCAGTACAACTACTAAAATAATGTCACTGCTATCTGTGTTACCATCGGAGTAGACAGAGAGTCGTGAGCCAGAAGATTTGGTTCCGCATGGCTAGTGCTGTCGCCACAGACTGGTCAGGTTAGGATGTATAATTTCACTTGCCGACAGAAGAACGCCATAACCTTAGCGGCGGTCTTCACATGAGAGCACTATGGTGTAACAGCCCTGGTGTAACAACTATTACTGCTGCTGCTACTTTAAGTGGGTAAAGCAGTTACTGTGACTTAAAGCTCTCTCAGTTAATAGTTTGCCCCCCCCCCCCCCCCCCCAATTCACCGACAACTCTTTCCCTTATTGAAGTAGTTGGGAGAAAAAAAAACCACTTGAAAAGCAAACGAACACAGGAAAAAAAACACACCATAATTAGGAAATGAACGCCATTGTAAACAGCACAGCTTAAAATTCCAACACAGATGAAATAACTAAATCTAAATGAAAATCTGTAAAATTTCAGCGTAACCATGCAATCGGAAAGTTTAACAATGCAATCATAAGTATGCGAAATGGTCAAATTTAATTATCAAATGGTTTACCCATTAACTTGTTTGTTTTTTTTTGTTTTTTTTAATATTAAGGCAACATGGCTAGTGCTGTCACCACGACAGAGCAGATGAGGATATTATTTTAGTCCGGGGTAAAAAAAAAAATTTAACGACTGCGGATTCGAACCCAGGTCTACCGCACATGAACCCAGTGTTCTAACCATTCGACCAAGCAGCCACTTAACCGGAACAACGAAAAGAGAACTCAACTATTAGACATATGTGTCCCTACCACTGTGTCGCGATTAAAACACAATTCAAAACCGCAGGCAATTGTTTTCTCGTAGACAGATACTCCAAGTATATTAATGAAATAGAAATCGCACGTGACTAACACGGTTAATGTCGCAGTCACTGTCTGCGCCGACGTCGAGATTTAGTCCTTAATTGCCCCCCCCCCCCCCCCAAAGGTTGTTTGAAAAAAAAAAAAAAAAAAAAAAATAGAAATCGTGTTTAATATGGTTATTGTGGCAAATATAGAGATAGTCTTGTTTGCTGTACCACGACCTACTCTATGTATTAGTATTAGAGAAGGCGTTGGCTGCACGTAACTCGCCGGCGAATGGTAAATACGGCGCATGCGCAATAACTAACGTGGCTATAATTAGAAATCACTAAAGTTATAAATATTAGTTGCGTATATTATCGCATTAATTGTGGTCACCTATCTCTAACAGTGACAGGTTGAATTTCAAACCACGACGGTTCAAAATCCGGTATCACAACAAACATATCCTGAAAATTTCAGCTAAATCGGTTCAGTAGTTTCCGAGTCTATAGGGGTGAAACAAACACACAAACATTGATTTTTATATATATATAGATATATTCAATACAAGTAGTAATAGTGTCATATGCCATAGGTATGAAATTTTAAATACAAGCTGTAATAGTATATTGTTTATGATACATTTACACAAGAGTTAAGAGTACATGTTGTATGATAAATTTAACACCATCAGTAAAAGTATACTCTGTATTATGCATTTAACACAAGAGGTGACAGTATATTCTAGCTGATATTTTTAATGTATGCAGTAAAATATATTCTATAATATATATATATTTAACACAAGCGTTATAAGCATATTATTTTTATATAAGGACACAGAGTGAGCTGCATGTATTAATATATTAAGAAAAGCCAGATTCTATTAGTTTCATTTGATCAAAAGTGAAGGAAAACAGTAAAAATCACAACAAATAGTCCTAAGTGCATTATTCTCAATGAGACTAGACAGGAAGCAGAAGTAGCCATTTGAAAATCCAGCAAATCTGAAAATGGTTACCCTAGGAAATGCAATCTATTGCAAGCTACCAATACTTAGGATAGGGATGTTAGGGGACATAATTTATTGTTTGTGGTAAGGCCACATAATAAAATTCAGAACTTCTCACATTTCCAGGCCCATCTAGGTCAGCTCCGCCCAATTTACACACTTATGATTGACAGAATCCGGCCAGGACACTGTGCTTGGATGGTCAGTCTCTGCCTTAAGCTGTCAGATGGTTAAGTGTAAGTGGCAGGGGTGTCAGTTATCTCTGTAGTGTATATACTGGAGTGCAGACAGGTGTACGCATTTTATTGCACTTGCTTTTCTGAGTGACTTTGTATATAGTATTAGTGTTTGTTTGTGGGTAAATGACAGCTGTCTAGAATTTTGGACCTAGGTTCAGGGTGTGGCAAATGAGGATTTGGGTTAGGGCTAGTTGTAGATGTTATGGAGTTGTTAAAATCACTTATTTGCTCTAATATAGCGCTCACGAAACAGGAATGTGAGTTCTCTATGTTATGAGGTTGTAAATGAGTGTCATAAATTGATGCGCATCGAACACAGCCACAGCGCCACCCCTCTAACCTTGACAGAAGTTGATTGGGCTGATCAAGTATCAATGAAAACTTGCGTAGTGTGTAAGTGGGCAGAGATGACCTAGATAAGCCCGGAAAAGTGATTAGAACCTAATATTCTTTAATATTGTTTTAGATCAGATTTATGGTTTGGGTGAGGGTTAGCCCTAACTCTAACCAAAACCCGAACACTAACCTGAAGCAATATTAAATATTAGAGAAACATTATTATGTCACCGTAAACAAACAATGGACTGTCTCCCTTATAGTCACCATAAGCAAAACAACAGATTGCTTTTCCTAGGGTCACCGTTTTCAGTTTTGTCAAAAAGCCATATTTTTAAGCAAAACCTTATTAAATTACTTGATGCTTTGGATTCAAGGAAAAGCCATTACAAAATTGTAAATGCATTATTTTCAACAAATAAAGACACTTTGAAAGTAGTCATAGGAAAAGTCAGCTTTTTTTGGGTACCGTCTTATCAAAAGTCAGAAATGAGAACATACATTATGTAATGGTTATGATTCAAGAGCAACAGCCTCTAATACCTCATTCATTTCCTGGGATTTGAAGAGTTAGCAGATTTCCTAGTCGATACAGATAGCCTCATTTCTTGACTGAACTTAATTAAATATTATTGACACAAACAATATATTGCACAACTTATTTATTTCTTCAGGTCTATTACTATGGAGTTACATCAACATGTAATGATGCACAAAATGAATCCTTTCAAATGTTTGCTGAAACTGGAGGTGCTGGGTCCAATATCAGGTGATCACTTAAAATGATGTTCTTTATTACATGTTGAGTCAATTCCACAGTAATGCACCTGACGAGATACAGGCTGATATTCCAGGCAATAGTTTGTGCAATGTTTTGGTTGTGTCCACATTTTTAAAATTTACAACAAGGAAAATATTATTTTGAATTGAAGAAGATATAACAAGTCATCCCCTTGCAGGTGAAATTTTTCGTTTTTTGAAGCCCCACCCTGGCTTTTGTCGGGGGCCCTGAATATAGCTGGGCCACAAATGTTGCCATAACGGCTGAAAGAGGTTTCTGGAAAGTCTCCATGGTGATCCCCATCCGCATGGTGGCACTTTGTGTCACCGGGTGTTTATCGCTTGTGTGATGTCTTGGTGGGGTACAACAAGCAAGTTAGATAATCACCAACCTTACCCAATAGCTGCTTTGTTCCTGTGCCAACAACAACGTTCATCACTGTCTTGGGTAAAAAAAAAAAATTGACACAGACTGCTGTCTCAGCAAAGCCAATAAAATGCATAACTGGAAAAGGCAGCCACGAGAAGTGCCAACACAAACAGCGCTATACTATAAATGCAGTTCACTGTCAATAGTGATTAGTGATTAGAAAGAATTATCATCAACACCGCACTCCAGACAGATCCATAGGTGCTCCGATCTCTTCCTCAAAAGCTCCACAAGTGTAAAACGACTGATGATGCCTGTTCTGTGTTGGTTAATAAAACGTCTTGTCCTCTTAGTGAAATATTCATTTTTTGCGGCTCAAAGCTGCATCCCATGTCCATTAGTTTAGACAGGGATACAGAGGCATGTCCTTTCACTGTCAATGAAAGCAGCAATTACACAAATCAGCAGTTGCATATGCTGTCAGTTGCATAAGGCACCACCACGTTCTGTGGCACAATGCCACTTGCCATTTTCTGAATCTGCAGTTCAGAGCACAAAGCATGTTGGGTGCAGATGAAAAACATTGCAAATGATATCTGCAGTTAGTAGATTATCTTTCCTGCACTTTGAGCCGGTCAGTATACAAACATTTGGATCGCTTCCACAACACATCTGATCCCTACTGGCTGTGAGACGTTTCTTGCAGATTTCTGAAGTACTGACTGTTTCCAAACAGTGCAGCATTCCACAGAGCTTTCACTAAATCATGAATTCTGTGTTGTGGGTCTCTCATTCGTAACAAAATCCTCATGAACTCACGAAGAGTAATTTCTTCATTGTTTCTAAAATACACCTGAAGAAAAGTCTTGGCGGGTAGCCTGTCTGGCTGGTTTTTGATCATTTTATCATAGACTTTCCAGTCTATCAGGTGGTGGCCACACTCATCTGTTGGTAACAAACACATTGTTCATTACAAAATAAAGAGACAAAGAAGCAGTGTACATTTCCTTGGGCAGTACTAGTAGTTTTTGTATAAATAATATTCTTCTTCCTCTGCCTTTCTATCTCCCAATGGAGCATAGGCCCTCAACCAACTCACGCCAAGTCGTTCTATCCTTCGCCATCGCATGGAGCTCTGCCCATGTCCTCCCCATCTTTCTAACTTTATTCTCCAGCTCTCTTCTCTATGTGTTTTTTGGCCTTCCTTTATTCCTATGCCTCTGTGGGTTCCAATGCAAAGACATTTTAGTTATGCTGTTATCTTGGTTTCTCAGCGTGTGTCCTATCCAACACCAGCATCTCTTCCTCACCTCTTGGTCCACTGGAGCCTGTTTAGTTCTCTCCCAAAGCTGTACATTAGTTATAAATAATACTGAGAGCTTTTAACCCTTTTTTAATTTTATCTATAAGAGTCTCAAAAACTTTTAGTTTTTGTACAAATAATATTGACAGCTATAAGCACTTTTTTTTTAACACTACAGTGAAAAAGCAGAAAATACAATGGTACAGACATGTAATAAGATCTAAGAGTCTCAAAAACAATACTACTTGGCTCAGTAGATGAAGAAGAGGAGAAGAGGCATACCAAGAAAGACCCGGATATAGAACTAAAAGACTGGACAGGTCTTAGACATGTAACCATGAAGTTTATCGCATTTAACTGTCAAAGGTGGAGGGAGCTGATCAGTCAACAGCAGCTGATGACCCAACGACATGCAGTGTTAGATGACCATGATGTACAACGTTCAGTGTTTTAATTGAGGTATACAGTGTCAACTTAATTTCCAATGAATACTTTCGCTCATTAAATAATAGTTGATATTTATTTAATCATTTGTGTCTCTTTATGTTGCTATTATTTTGTATGTCTGTGTATACTTATTAGGGAGAAAGCAGGTATATTCTTGTTCCTCTCAAAATGGAGCTCTAGAACCAAGAAGGATAAATTTAGCATTGTAACTAGAACTTTAAAAAAAAAAATACATTTCTTTATTATGTTATTGTAATGATGAACTAACTGCTTTTTCTTGAAGAAAAAAAAAAGGGGGGGGGGGGGGGGGGGGGTCATTGAAAACTGGGAAAACAGTGTTCTGATTGCTTGAGAGCAGCACAGCCTGACAATTTGTAATTGTAACAGACTCACAGAGCATACTTCAGAAAACTGAAACTGGTGTCCTGCGCACAGAATGGTTTGCATCACTTGATAAGACTCAGTTAAAGAGCATATAAAGGGTTTTGTTTCTAGGATTTTCAGGTGTGCGAGGAAACAAGCAGGCTGATAGATTAGCTGCTCCCACTCTTTTGGACAGTGAGCTATCATATGATAAACTGGTGGTGAAGGCTCTAAGGGATCAACTGGATAGTGCAATAAAATGGATAGGGAATCCATACCTTAAAAAAATAATTCAATGGAGGGTATGTATAGGTTCTGGAAGATACTCAACACTGAAGGGAAAACAGGCAGACTTTTAATCAGGTTGTAACTGACAATATTAGCATGTCAACTCTATGTTTGCTATGGAAGAAGAGGACAGAGCAAGTGTGGGAATGTCCCATATGCAGTGATGTTAATTCTTTATGCATTCATTCATTCAAAGCACTGTGCACGCCAGTCTTCTTTCTTTAAGGTGGTTCTTGATATGACTACTCAAGTTTTTGCTTTAGGCTGATCATATTTCCACAATATGGATTTCTGTCGTAGTTAGTACCATGGCAGTCTTGAAAAAGAGTCAACTCTTCTTCTTCTTCTGTTTGTTTGTCCATCTCTGGACTTTAGTTTTGTTCCAGAACCTTAGTGTTGTGTGCACATTAGTTTAACAGATCTGACTTAACTGTATGCAGATTGTTAGTTCCTTGCTTCTCAAGCAGATGCATTCCAACTTCCAAGGAAGCCTCATATTAGTCGACTTTACTACATGTTTGTTGGGGAGGCAGTTGGCCTATTCTTGTTTTCCCTACAAAGGGGTCCCGGAACCCACATGGGGAAAACTGTCATCTGTTCTTTCATCATCATCATCATCACCAGTTTCCATTTCTGTCATTAAGCGTTTTGGGGAGGAACAGTTTGGGATCCACTGTCTGATGGGCAGCAACAGCTATTGTCATTCCACATCAATCTAGAAGCTCTTTAATGTAATCAATCCATCTTCTCCTAGGACAGCCTTTTACTTTCACTTCAGATCCTTTCTTGTGTAGTGCCTGCATTGGCAGATGTTCTGGCTGCATTCTTACCAAATGACCAAATCATCTGATCTTCTGTTTCTCAATGAATTTGCTGCATAGTGTTGCTCCTTCAGTCTGTGTGCTAATTTCATTTTTAACTTTGTCTCGGATGGTTAATTTTGCGGCTTTTCTCAGGCATCTCATTTTACAGGTGTTAATTTTACGTAGGTTAGTCTTAGATAATGTCTAAGTCTGGCACTGGTAGCACAGTATTTGTATGAATATGCTGTTTATAATCTGTTTCTTGGTGCTCATACTTATGTTTGGATGTCTTAATAACG
This sequence comes from Candidula unifasciata, assembly GCA_905116865.2. NCBI lineage: Eukaryota > Metazoa > Mollusca > Gastropoda > Stylommatophora > Geomitridae > Candidula > Candidula unifasciata. Next base: position 56,690 of record CAJHNH020002700.1, on the reverse strand, counting down.
GTGTCATTTGGTATATAAGTGAACTGGCTGGTTAATCTGTTTTTTAATATATCATATGACTGAGATTGTGAAGCAAAAACTGTCAACAATGATATTTCATCTGGGATTGAAATCATTAATAAAATAAAGACTAAGCAAACATGAAATGACCCAAACAAACAAAATATGAACTCACTAGAAAATTCCACCAAGTTCTCATCTTCACAAAGGTAAAGACAGATAGCATGAATCTGCTTGTTTATATACCGGAGAGCCATCATCTTCTGGTTAAGAACATCATTCATAGCAATCTCCTCTTCACTAAGCTGGCGTTGATAAGAAGAATAAGGTGGTGCAAGTTCATTGCTGTTCTCATCCATTCTAATCATAAGCTGTGCTGCAATAAATTTCTAAAAAAAATTGAAACAAAATGTTGTTGCTTGCCAGAATAAATGATAATAAGTAAATAAGTAAAGACCTCATTTGACGTCCATAGCACATTGCACATACTGACTGACTTTCTACCCCACCAGGACATCACACAAGCGATGACACAAAGTGCCACCATATGGATGAGGATCGCCGTGGAGAGGTCCCAGAAACCGCGTTCAGACATTTGGCCATATTTATGGCCTGCCTATATTGCAGCCCCTGGCAAAAGCCAGAGTGGGGCTTCAAATAACAAAAAATTTCGTCCTAAAAAGGACGAAACTAGATGGTAAAGGACATTGCACATACGGTGCTAGCTCATATTTATACAGACCAATCCGCACTTGATTTTTGATGTGGTCAACATCGGCAACCTCTACTTCCCATGACACTTGGTACCCTGTTTCAGACTGGACTGGCCCAGGAGCCAAAATCAATTTTTTACAAATCCAACTTGATGTAGAATAGAACCCATGACTTTTGGGCGGCAATCAAGCATCTAATAAATATCCTTAGAATGATAATATAATTTTGTTTAGAATACATATTGGAAATTTACTGAATAAAAACTGATAGGAAAATGGTAGTAATTTTCATATTAACAATGTCTTCTTCAACCCTTTAGGTCAGAATAGGGATATATAGTGACAGCATGCCCTGTCTACCAAGCTTGTGTTCTCAGCCCAGGTCAATACGGCAGTGAAACGTAACTGTACCAGGAAATCCACTAAATAATATTCACATATTATGCCTATGACAAATATTGGCATTAAGTGTCAAGACAAGATCACAAACACTGCTGTATTAGAAATAGCAAGAGTTTTTTTTCACAGTGAAAAGGACCTTCTACTCTCTCTCTCTCTCTCTCTCTCTCTCTCTCCTTGCATAGTGGTCCTTTACTTACTAACACACACACACACATATTTATATATATATACAGTAGGTCAATGAGTGAAAAATTAAATGGAAGCAGCAGAGATATGGCTTTATAGATGAATGATCAGAACATCCTTGAGATTTAAAAAAAAAAGAGTAATGAAGATATCCTAAAAGAAACTGACCCATGAAGAGAACTGATCGACCATATCAGAAGGAGACAATCTATGTTCCTCAGTCATGTCATGAGGAGAAAACTGGAGCACCTCGTGATTGTGGGAAAGTTGGAGGGCAAGACAGAGGACGACTGAGAGAGAAAATGCTGGACAGATCGACATCATGGCTTAGATGATCATCTGTGTCCAAACTTACTGAAAGTTTACGAGACAGGAGACATGACTGCAAATTTCACACGGCATGAACTATAAGATACACACACACATCATGGGCATACATACACACACATATATATATATATATATATATATATATATATATATATATATATATATATATATATATATATATATATATATATATATATATATTCGTGTGTGTGTGTGTTCTGGCCTCAAGAATCAGTGAAGGGAAAACCCCAACTGTACCTCCACGGGGGCCCCCCAACATATATGTCATAAAATGTAACTATTTAGGGGTTTGCTGCAATTGAGGTGTTGGACAGAGAAGTGCAGATATCAGAAACGAGCTGTAAACCACAAATACAATGTGCCAACCACCTTCTTATTATGATGATATGTATGTATATGTGTCTACATATGTATGTATTTATATGACGAACTCCTTGTGGTCCGGGTTCACTCCCGGGGGTAGGCAGAAAAGCCACATTTCTCCCAGATTAACGGTACCTATAATGGAATCAAGGCCGAATGGTTGCGATATCCATAGTACCGAGCCAAAGGGTTTACAACTCATGGTTTCTGGATACGTAAAAAAAAAAAAAAAAAAAAAAAAAAAATGTATTTATATATATACACACACATGTTTAAATGTATATGTATATGAGGGAATATATGTGAGTGTGTAATTTTCTTCTTCTTCTTTCGTTCGAGTGAAATAGATTATCTATATCTGCAATGTTGTCTCTAGTTTGAACTTCCCTGTTTTTTATGATTCCCTCAGCATGCAATGTCTGACTTGCATCAATGTTTCTCTTTGCCAAAAGTGTTGCCTTGATATGTTGCATTTGGGACAGTCTTAGAGGACATGATCTGTCGACTCGGGTGCCAATCCACATGTGCACATGGCTGTGTGTATAGTAAATAGATATTAAACTATTTGTTTTTTTTGCAATGTATTAATTTTGTTTTAAAACCTACAATGTTGACTGAAGAGACCAGGGGTAGCAGACTGGTTTCCTTAGAGATGATTGCACACTCTAGAGTTCAGAAGAAGGAAGAGTACTTATTTAAAAAGTTATATCTTGTTCCATCTGAATTATAATTGGGTTATATATTTATATATATATATATATATATATATATATATATATATATATATATATATATATATATATATATATATATATATATATATATATATATAAAGATCTGAACATCAAGGAAGATTGGCTAATAAATAGCATCCTTTCTCGAAAGCTGAAATATTTTGGTCATACCAAGCGCCACGATGGATTGGAAAAAATTATAGCAGAAGGCATGGTACCAGGAAGGAGGGGCAGGGGCCGACCGACGCGAAGATGGGCACAGGATATAAGTGACTCCATGAATGTGAAAGTTCATGAGGCGGGAGAACTGGCAAGAGACCGAGTTTCTTACAGGCAGACTGTGATGAGAGCGACGTTCTGCAAAGGACCTGCTACATGATGATGATGATGATAAATATATATATTAATGTTTCCTAAACATGTTATGAACATGTGAGTAGTATAGCATTAAGTGCAGTTATCATCATCTTCTTTTTGTGCCTTTTATAGTTCACACAGGGTTTGCAGTTGATATATATATATATATATATATATATATATATATATATATATATATATATATATATATATATATAAATACCTCGCTCTAGCAATCAGGTCATAAAAGTAGACTAATTAATAGTAATTAGAGTGTTTCCTTGGAACCCTGAATGCAGCTGTGTGAGATGCAAGCAACGAAAACTCTGCTTACAAATAAGACACATCTGAAAAACGGAGTTTAAAGTTAGTGAACGCGAACAAGAAGAAGATTATAAAAATCCACGAAGCCAGCAGAGGGTTTCGATCGGGGTACGTTGGAATCACGAGTCGGACTCGCAACGCCTAGGCCACGGCCATGCATTAGTCATACATAAAGTACCAAACATACGCTTGGAGAAATCAACTGCAAACCCTATGTGAACTATAAAAGGCACAAAAAGAAGATGATGATAACTGCACTTAATGCTATACTACTCACAAGTTCATAACATGTTTAGGAAACATTAATCCCTAACCAAAACTCATTCAATATTTTTGTTTGATGTTTAATGTACCTAGCCTAGACGAGAGTACTGAAAATTAATTAAAAAGACTGGACATAGCTGCACTTACGATAAAAAAAAAAAGTACTGGGATTACTATTGTGTGCATTGCAATCATTATTTATAATATATAAGTTTACAACTATACAAGTTAACAAATTATACATAAATATAATATGTGCATTATATTTAATACCACAAAATGAAAAATAACTCCAAATATCAAAGTTCAAACAGGTTGTCTAGAAAATGGCCCCAGTGTTTGTTTTCTACTGGGATTTCCCAGATGTTATATTTAAACAAGCTATAAAAGAATGAAAGTGAAACTTAAGGACCTTTTTTTACCCATAAGGTGTGCTGGGCGCACAGGGCACAGACCGTATTCTTTAGACCAGTCAGCGCTCGGTGGCTTATGTGGTGAACATCACGCAGGCAGAATTTATTTCCTAGTCCCATTTAAGACTAGGTCGACCCGGGAGCAAAGGCTATCTACTGAACAAATCTGGCTTTAGAAAGAGTAAGTAAAGGACCCTTTTTCGACTCCTTCAGCCATTTTGGATGTATAGAGCTATACCTATATTTTATAGATCAATCGACACTTAGTGTGTGACGTGAACGGCAGCACGCCGGTCGTCTTTACTTTCCACGACTCAGCCTGGTACCCATTCAAGGCTGACAAGGTCAATTTGAAGAAAAAAACACAACAACCAGGTATCGCCAGGACCTCAACCCACGACCTTCCGATCCACAGGGGAGCGTCTAGCTTCTGCACCACGGTGGCCTGACAGACTGACTGACTTTCTACCGCACCAGGACATCACACAAGCGATATACATCCGATGACACAATGTGCCGCCATGTGGGTGAGGATCACCGTGGAGAGGTCCCAGAAACCGCGTTCAGCCTTTAGGCCATATTTATAGCCAGGCTATATTGCGGCCCCTGGAAAGGGCCAGAGTAGGGCTTCAAATAACGAAAAATTTCATTCTAAAAAGGACTGAACTGAACTGAATTTCTACCCCACCAGGACATCACACAAGCGATAAACACCCGATGACACAAAGTGCCACCATGTGGATGAGGATCGCCGTGGAGAGGTCCCAGAAACCGCGTTCAGACATTTGGCCATATATGGCCTGCCTATATTGCGGCCCCTGGCAAAAGCCAGAGTAGGGCTCCAAATGACAAAAAAATTTCGTCCTAAGAAGGACGAAGTTAGAATAATATAAGGACCATACGTATTACCACTGTGATCTAAAACAGAGTGCACTAGTCTAAAGTTCCAAATAGAGAATATTGGCATAAAAAAAAAAAAAACACGCTGCAGCCTAACAAGCATATCGTGAGTGTCAGTAAATACAAGTTGATGTGTTTACCTACGCTACACAGTGGCGCGGGGAGCCGCAGCGGTATAGCGTCTAGACACTTGCCTGCCTATTCGAAGGTCGTGGGTTCAAATCTGAACACTAAAGGACCGATAAGTTTCGTGATGCATTTCTTGGGATAAAAAAGTGGTAGTTTCCCCTTGTTTCAAAAAGTGAAATATTTTGACCATAAAAGCAGAAAGCCTGGTACAAGGGGAAAAGGACAGGGGCCGACCAGCTCGAAGATGGGTACAGGATACAAGGATACAAGTGACACCTTGGATTGGAAGGCAGACTGTGATGAGAGCGACGTTCTGCAAAAAACCTGCGCTACTATCCAAGGTAGGTAAGGGTAAATAAGACAAGCAGACAGACAGACAGACAGACAGACAGACAGACAGACAGACAGACAGACAGACAGACAGACAGACAGACAGACAGACAGACAGACAGACAGACAGACAGACAGACAGACAGACAGACAGACAGACAGACAGACAGACAGACAGACAGACAGACAGACAGACAGACAGACAGACAGACAGACAGACAGACAGTTAAGCAGACATATTTGCTGTCATTGGTATTGTTATTTGTTGACTGGCCAAACGGTTACGAATGCAGGGTTCTCCTGTAGAAGACCCATGTTTGAATCTTCGGCAAGGTTGGTTTTTTTTCCCTCTGTCGGAGGTACACATAAAATGTTAACATGTACAACCACGTAGCCTTAAATCCTTGTGCTCAATGGAAACCCGCCCCCTCCTTCTTTATTTTGTACACTGCAAAAATAGCAATTTCGGTCAGTAATGGCAGTTTTGATATGTTGAATTTTTCGATTAGCTTCATTCCTTGACTGTATCGAATTTCTGTTTTAAATATGGGAATTGTGACAGGTTTTCTCCATACTTGAGCGACCAATCCTTTCTCCCAGCCGGCCTTGACAATTTCCAGCAGCTTTACGTTAGCTGCTGGGCACATATTAATCAGCATTTCATTGCTGATTACATTTGGATCTACAGACTTTTTAAAAGAGAAATTAGGACTCAGGCTTCGAGCTATCGACCAATCAGACATTAAAGAGAATTATCAATTGAAGACTAAAATGGCACTTAGAATTTGAGCAGATCTTGGTGTTAGGGCAGGCTAGATTTGTAGAATGTCACAGCATAGAAAAGCAAGTCACCTACCTGTCATAAGCTGTTGAAGAGAAGAAAAGAGAAGAAAAAGACCCTGACAGTGTAAGTCGACTTCAAACAAGCATTCACCAGTGTGGAAAGATGGTCTCATTGCAAAATTGAAGAAAAGTGGATTCCAAGTAAAAATGCTAAGATGGATTCAATCCTTCTAACACAACAGGAGAACTAGAGTCACTCTTGATCATGGGGTTCCACAAGGAGGAGTTATCTATCCAGCTCCCTTTCTTGTTTATATCAATGACCTGGTCGAAGACCTTTCCTACAGGAGTAAAGGCCGCCCTTTGTGCACATGATCTGGCACAAAGTGGTCAATATTTAATTAAAACAGTACTGGACCGAGTACAAAATGAGGCCGTGAGACTCATACTCGGCTGCACAAAAGACACCACCTGCAACATCATGCGTTATGTCCTGGGTTTGCCGACGATGACTAGCAGATACAAAGTCGCACAGTTCAAGGCATACTTGAGGGTATCGGCAGACCTTAACCACCCACTGCACAAAGCTATACACGACACAGAAGGAACACATCTCAAAAGAAGCCGCTCTTAGATGGCAAAGGCTGAGGATTTAATCCAGCAGGTATGTGACCTAGAGGTGATCAGTCATGGAAAAGAATGGACTAATACACCAGTAGACATGCATGGAAGGTACTGCAGGGATCAAATTCCTGCTACCGTAGACACAGAAGTAAGGGAACTGATAGATCAGCATTCAGACCCTGAAGATATCATCATCTACACAGATGAATCCGTGAAGCGCGGATCAAGGTCAGCATGGGCATACACAGCGCAAAGGAGGGGGAAAACAATCCAGGAGGACAGCGGCGCTTACCAAACAACCACATCGAGCATGACCATGGAAAAAGCCGCTGCTTCTAGAGAATTAGCATGGGTATCCGAGCAAACCACCACACAGGCAGTAATCGTATTAGACTCCCTGAACATGCTTCAGAAGATAGCAACAGGTGGTATGTGCTCCGAATTGGTAGAAAGCATTCGAAAATCACACTTAACCTCCCTAAACTAGATCTACAGACCGGGTCATGCGGGCGTAAAGGGAAATGAGCAAGCGGACCAACTGGCAAGCACTGCACTAAGGATTGTGAGGAAAAAGCATGGACAGAGCAGATATCGTCAACGTTGAACGGACTGGGCTAGTGGATTAGGAGAAATCCCTGACACTAACACGATTGTGTGACATGGGAGTAAAGCATGGTTAAGCACGTCTATGCCGTCTTCGAGGCTAAGATAGGAGACAATATAACCAGCTTCTCATGGGAACAACTAGTAGAAGTACTCTGGAGTGGCTTCTGCATCGGAGGACTGAGCACGCATAGGAATGCCCAATGTGCAGTGACGTCAAATGTGATAACATAACCTAACATAACCAAGTAGTCCTCTTCACATATGCACTATCGGTGCTCCAAGCCCTCACCTGAGATCTAAACTTAAACAAGGTGGCAGCCCAAAAGTGTTCTGTGCTCCAGTGGGTGCCAGCCAGCCCACTGTGGTATACCAGGAAATGAAACTGTGGATAAACTTGTTAAGAAAAGAGCAGAATGTGAACAGGAAGAGAATGTAGTAATGTATACTTTGAGAAGAAAAGGACCATCCAGTCTATCAGAAGTGACAGGAATCTAGTCAGAGATGACTTCCACTTACTTAACCGGCAGCTGCAGGTCATTATTCTACACCTCAGGACAAGACATAACAAATTTATCAAGCATATGAGCAGGATTAATCTAAACAGTTCCCCACTGTGCTCTAGTGAGCTGTGTGCATAGACTACAGAACATGTCCTGCAAGAATTCCCTCGTATAGCCCACGAGGAAGGGAATACTGGCCCACTGAGTCAACACTGTACTCAAAGTTGTACAAAGTCCGAAAATTAAGTAATGAGACTGATTTTATTATGGCTAAGACAAAAATGCCATCTATGATTCACAGCATGGAATCCAAAGAGGCAACCTTCCTCTATGATCTGGCAACTTTTCATCACCACCGGATAAGAAGACGACAAACAAGCCACCATTTTGTTAACCTAGTCAGAGGTGCATTGTTACATAATCATCATAAAGCAAAAAAGTTGACATTAAATTATGTTTAAAACTCAGAAAAAGCGCTATTGCGACAGTTCAGTTCATCCGACAAGTTTATGGGGATAATTGTTTATCTCGTGCACAGATTTTCAGGTGGTATTCATGATTCAAAAGTGGTGTGGAAATGATTACTAATGCCCTGGATGCCCAATTTCTGTTCGTAAGGAGGAACTCATTGCAAAATTCCTAGAATGGATACAAGAAGATTGTTGTTCGACTGTGAGGATGATGGTAGATGAATTTTGTGTTAATACAGAGACTATTCGTACAATTTTAGTGGAAGATTCGGGAAAGAAAAAAACTAGCTTGCCTGTTTGTATTCAAAAGGATGCTTCTTTGAGAGACATTTTGGCCCAAAAATAAGTGCGTATTCTCCACCATCCATCCTATTCACCAAGATTTGTCTCCCTGTGACTGTTTTCTATTCCAAAAATTAAAGTTGACATTGAAAGGACGCTTCTTTGACGATATTAATGATATCCAAAGGGGCTTAACATCGACTTAAAGGGCTATAAAAAAAGAAGAACTACAGAGGTCGATCCAGTGTTTGTTAGATCGTGCCACTTGCTGTATCAATGCATAAGGGGCTTACTTTGAAAAAAATACTTGTTGTTTCTTCAACTGTTGATTATTTTAATTTTTATGGAATTAGTCTTATTACTTAATTGTCGGACCTTGTATGGAACTAAAAGGGAACTCCTAAAAACAGTCAAGTTTATTACAAGAACTTGTCTGTCAGAGTTAATGGGAAAGCGAACACAAGAAGAAGAAGAAAAACAAGTCACTCCAGCAACATTTATCATAATCTGACTTCCGTGGTTCCTCATTTTCTTTTCATTCAACCAACAATCCAAAAATAAACACCAACACAATAGACCTGAGAACATAATTCAATGTATTAAATATTAGGTTACCTTCCTGAAAAATCGCCTTCTATGAAGAACAAAATAAAATACTTCAATTAACTCAGAATTTCCATCATGCCACACAGATCAACTCAAAAAAAAAAAAATCATCTGCCACTTAAGCTGGCATATAAATGTTTTATATTAGTTTTATTTATCATATTTCACCTGCATATGTTGACACACATACACTATCTTTGTTTCTTAAATTAAAAAAAAACAAAAAAACATTCACATCAAAACTGTCAATCCTCCTTTCCTCCCTCTTTCCTGGCCACAAACATCCATTCTATCAGATTGTTGCATTGTCATTGTTTTGTTAAAAAATTTTTTTAAAAGAAGAGAAACATTTACATCAAAACTGTCAATCCTCCTTTCCCACCTCTTTCCCGGCCACAAACATCCATTCTATTAGATTGTTACACTGTCACTCTTTTGTTTTTAGCAGTGGCATTCTTATGTTGGTAGAGGTTTGTTGAAGATAATCTAGGGGACAAAAACTAGTGGATTGTTGTCTTTTCCTGACAGTTGATAATTTTGTAGCTGGTTTAACTCGCCCTTTATCAAGTAAATCACTACGTTTACTGGTTGCAACATACATAAAAGTCTTTTTTAACTCTCTTCATCACTGTACATTTCCTGCTTACCCTTTGAGAAATTGACTTTTATTTTATTGCTTCCTCTCTACGTTTACTAGTTACATATTACTTGATAATCTACTCTTAGTTCCTTCTCTATGCTTACTGAAGGGCACATTTTGTAATTTAGGCAGTTGAACAATTATCACTTTCTGTCAGAATTTATTGCTGGTGAACACAAAGATGAAAGATTACATATTATTTTCTTAACACTCTTGCTATAGGTTTACCAGTTACTTCTTACCTGATATGACTTTTTAAAAAACTCCCTCTCTATATGTTTACTGGTTACAAGATACATATTATGCTCTACTGAAATCTCTATATGTTCACTGGTCACACATATGATATGCTTTACAAAACTCTGTCTTCTGCTTTTGTCCAACTGATTATGTCATAAAGTGTTTCAGAGTGGACAGATATAGTTTCTTGTCTTTTGCTATTTGTGTAGCTTGTGTTAATGTCATACTGCGTTTCTGTAGTGTCTCTTTCACTCCCTCAACACATTTTTGTTCTTGGTCGGCCTTTTTGCTTGTGGTTTACCGTTCTCTGTCTGCACCTGACAGTATTCATAGGGCTGGATTCAGCCTAGGCTAAACAAGCTTGCCCGAAGGTCTTGCGTCAAGACAGTACAATCCTGATGACACAGTGCTAAGAGCAGGAGTTACAAGACCTAGTGGATCAAATCAACAGGCGGAGTGCATAGTATGATTTAGACATAAAACAAAAAGACAATGGTAATTAATAATGAAAAAGAGCTTTCAAAAGTGAAAACCACTGTAAACTGTGAGATATTAGAACATCTAACAAGTTTCTCCTATCTTGGTCACACAGTAACAGATGATAGCAGAAGTCAAACAGAAATAAAAAAGATAAAAGGAATGGCTTAAACTATCTTCAACAGGATAAGCAAATTATTTAAAGCTACAGAGATGAATAGCACACTAAAAAATTACACTACTCAAAATGTATGTTTACTCAAGCCTGCTGTATGGTGTAAAAACTTAGACAATGAACAGGCAATCAGAAAATCGAATTGAGTCTGGAAATGTTGATAAACAGAAGAACAGGTCATACTTCAAGGGGAAAAAAACTGTCATTATGATGTCACTGTGTTTGTCTGCACCATGAGGTTATGTGCATAACACTCCTGACATCCTTAACAACAACACTAACAGGTTACAGAACAATGTCATTGTTACAGTATTTTCTATCACACTTTTAAGGTTTTCGTTCAAAGCCCCTTCATATATAGTGTTTCTCAAACTTTTCTTGGTCGCGGCGCCTTTTTCAATTAAAATTTTTCCACGAAGCTCTTAAATAAGTAAAAGTATGACTATTTGTGTCTTGGTTAAATTAATTATAAAGCTTTTACAATAGTTTGCGACGCCCCTGTGAAAAGGTCGCGGCTTCCTGGGGCACCCCAGCGCACAGTTTGGGAATCACTGATATATTAGATTATGCACTTTTATATTGTAAATAGCCACCAACCTTCACTACTGACCTTGACATCCTTTTCTTCTACTTCTTCAGAATTCTGACCTTGAGGTTCACTGTTACAGACACCACTTACTTTTCCATTCATCTCTGTGATGGCCTTTTTTTCAGTTGTTGACCTGAAGGGTTTACAAGTCTGCCTGCATTATATAGTAGTCATCTTCTTCTTCGTTTGCCATTCAATTATTTTGGGCACAGTTTTTGATGCTGTTACTTGCCATTCTCTGAGCATGCTCCAACCAACAGAGTTTTTAAACTAAAGCAGATTTAAAAGAGATCATAAATTTAGACTTAAACATCTCTGTATTCAAATTATTTAGAGTGAGCCACAAAAATATGCATATACATTAGCAGAAATGAAAAAATCTGTATACAAATTTAATACAGTAGAACTTCCATTATCCGGCTCTTGATTTTCCGAATCCCATATTTTCTGGTCTAGCTTTTTTTTTTCATTCAGTAATGAAGAGGAGAGAGGGCACAATACGTGAAACAGTCATTTATCAAAAACTTTTAAAAACTTAAAACTTCTTACCTTGACTTTTTTCATCTCAGTCCAACCTTTTCCCATAAGTGTAATTATCAATCAACAGTTTATTTCAAAAAAAAAAAAGAGAGAAATAAATTTGGTAAGTAAGCCTACATTTTATGTTATTGTTTTGTTCATTTTAAATGCATTTGCATTCAGGGGTTATTCAACTAAATTTACTCAGGGGCTACAATTTTTAAAATGGGGATCGTAACAGACCAGAGGCTCCAGCCTAAACATAAAGAGACCATTAACACAATGCAACTGGCAATGATCTGGGGGCCACTTACTAAGCTTTCATGGGCCGTATATGGCCTGCGGGCTGCCTTTTGAATAGCCCTGATGTATGTGTACATGATTTTGTTTATTATTTTTTTTCTTCTGCAGGAGGCAGTGGACCTTAGACATCAAAGTTTTTAGACACAGAATATGCTACTCATGTCAAGGTGTTTTAGACACAAAAAATGTGAACAAATTTCTTTTCTGTAATAAATGTTTAAAATGTACAGTACAGTATATAAGAACAATTTATAAAGTACTGGCATGTAATTCTTCTTCTTCTGACTTTCTAAAACCCCAATGGAGCATAGGCCCTCAACCAACTCACACCAAGTTGTTCTATCTTTTGCTATCACATGCAGCTCTCCCTATCTTTCTAACTTCATTCTCCAACTCCCTTTTCCATGTGTTTTTTGGCCTTCCTTTATTCCTATGCCTCTGTGGGTTCCAGTGCAAAGATATTCTAGTTATATTGTTCTCCGGTTTTCTCAATGTGTGTCCTATCCAGCGCCAGCGTCTTTTCTTCACCTCTTGGTCCACTGGAGCTTGCTTAGTTCTCTCCCAAATGTTCTAATTAGTGATTCTATCTGGCATGTACTAAGGCAGGGCTATTCAACTAGCGGCCCACAGGCTAAAGCTGGCCCATGGAGACCTAAGAGGTGGCCCTCGAATCATTGCCAGTTGTATTGTACTAGTGATCTTTCTATGCTGGAACTCAGGCTTCTGGCTGTGGCCCCTGAGTAAGCTGAGTTGAAAAGCCTTGTACCCAGACAGAGGCTCTCAACCTTCCTAATGCCGCAACCCTTTAACAGTTCCCTCAGATTGTGGTGATCCCCAAACAATTATTTTTCCTCATAACTTCAATGAATATGTGTTTTCTGATGGTCTTAGGCGACCCCTGTGAAAAGATCGTTGAAAACCGCTGTGCTAAAAGGTCAGAAAATACTAATAAGAGAAGATTTTGGAATAAAAAATTGTGTTTTTAACGATATGGATGGAATAGAGACTGAGTATTTAAAGGTCTTCGGCACATCCAGTCTTTGAATTATGTGGCTTAACCTTCCACCACATTAGGCTGGATAATGCAAAATCTACCATATATGTCAGTGCTGATATTAATGTACGTAATGACATCCTCTGAAATAACATCATAATATGAACTGCTACCTAAATCTAATCTAACCAACACATTTTTTTTACAGATGCTATTAGTTCAAGTGTGCATATATTTTTGGGCAGACCCTGAAATAACTTATGATAAATAAAATGTTGGACTAGAATTTGCAGACAAAAAAGAAAGTAAACCCATTAATATCTGTTACAATATAATTTGCCAGTCAAGTAGTAACTGATTATGGCAGAAGTAAAACAGAAATAGAAAATATAGGAATGGCCAAAAATAGTTTCAACAGCATGAAAATATTCTTCTTCTTCTTTGCCTTCACCAGCTGTAACTCCGCTGGAAAGTTCTGGTTGTTCGTCCACTTTTGGACTCTAGTCCTGTTCCAGAAACTGAGTGTTGCATGCACATCCGTTTCACAGGTCTGACTCATTTGCATGCAGATTGTTGGTTCCTTGCCTCTCAGGCAGATGTACTCCTACGGACGCTCCCAATTAGGCGACTCTTAGACATGCTTTTGGGCAGGCAGTGGGTCGATTCTTGTTTTCCCGAAAATGGGAGCCCAGAACCCACAAGGGGGAAACAAATTTATTAACGTCTAGAGAGATTAAGAACTCATTACAAATGAGACTTTTCAAATGCTATGCATACTCAACCTGGCTGTATGGTGCAGCAGCTTGGGCAACGAGACAAGTGAAATACTTCAGCCATTGTTTTAAAAGTCAGAACTCTCTTATAAAAACCATACTGGAGGGAAAAGAAGAAAAGTGAGCAAGAGGCAGACAGTGATATAAGTGGGAGGACAAATCAAGAAATGGACAAAAGGCAGTCTGAGAGAGCATACAATCAAAACAAGGCAGGATGCAAGGCCATGCTACATCACATGAAGTTTTGATCTGACATCACAAAGCTATTAGAGATGGCTTTTTGAAGACTTGCCTCATACTGAGAAAATGTACCCAATGGAACTGACAGAATGTGTTGGAGATCCATTGCAGTCAACCTTCACTGTGGAGATGGTGCCTGAAGATTGAATTTGTCAGTGCAGTAGGTGCCGGTACTGTCCACAAAGTATCTATTTAGTAACTATGAAAAAAAATTATGCCATAAACAAAAAGTGCTAGTACGTATACTGTCCTGGTTCATGCTAATATTCAGCATAAATAAGAAACAAATGCATATACAGTGGTTATTACAGTCAATATTTATAGGTTAGGAATGTTGAGGTCCCCAAATGTAGTGTCCCCACAGGTGACAGACTTTGGAAGAAGTTCACTTAACAATGTTGCTTTGCTTGTCATGGCACACGGTTGAGGTATATTTACAGACCAGGGTTCTGTAGAAGTAAATGCAGCACTCTGAGATGCAGGCAACAATGCATTCTTTTCTACATCATCAACATTTTCATGCTTCTTTGATTTTGAAGATCTGATGCTAAACTCCTTTACCAAAATACTTCGAAATATACCCAAGCTGGCCACTTTTCGGCTTTTTTTCTCACTATCGTATCTATAGACTTGGTACAAGTGGTTTATGTCTGCATATCGCATGCTTTGTCGATTGTTACTAGCACGGTTGGGGCGCAGACCAGTTAAGTAGATAACCAGCTCACGGATATACTGAAGTGTTTCTTCTGTTGTTTTGTTAACCGGCTTGTGTTTGCCTCGCATATCAATTACTGCATCGGGGCCTTTCCTGCTCTTCTTCAGTGCAGTGGCAATTGTACTTTCACTTATGTGAAGAGTGGCTGTAAAGAAATCCTTGCATACACGCTCATCACTTCCATCTACGTCAAAGATGTACTTCCTGGAATATTCTCTCCTGCCAGTCATCTTTCGTTTTGGAGTGTAGGTCTGCACATACTTGTTCAGGAATTCTATCTTTTTCTTGTAAGTATCTAAACTCCAATACAACTCATTCAGATTTTGCTGCTGCTGTTTATTAATTCTTGAAGTACACTTGAATTTACATTTTGAGCAATCAACTTCCCTTACATTTCTTGCTTCCACCAATTTACCTTTAACTGAAATATAAGCTTCCCCTTTAAACCGTAATCTCTTCCTCACATTTCTATCCCAAGTCTCTTCATTTCTAGTTCTTTTTTTAGGTTCTCTTTTAGCCTTATTTCTTTTTCTTTTCTTTGTAGTAATTATGCTACTTTTTTCTGATGTGATTTTACCATTCGGGGCCTCTCTGTGAGAAACCTGACCAGGCTTGTTTTTTAGATCAATGTTTGAGGTAGATTCTAGGAGCAATGGTGCCGTAGATGAAGATGATATCTTATAATTGAATAATGATGATGAAGATGATGACAGTGATGGCTGAATGATGTGGTTTTGGTTAGAATAAGAGACAGGGCAGTAGCTTAAGTTATAATTGGTGGCAACAGAGCTGCTGCTTATTCTATTGGAATCCCAGACAAAGGGGAATGTATTGTTTGCATGCCCTCTTTCATGACTGGATGCTGCTTGATCTTCTTGACAATGTGCAGCAAATAATGGCTTTTCCAGATGTTGTTGGGATGATATATGTTGCTGCCGAAGATGATGATGATGATGATAAGCTGGCTGATATGGGACTGCTTGATGTGTGTCTAAGCTGCCTGTTTTGTTGTCACAGAATGAATTTGTAGGCAGGTTTGGGTCACCATTGTGGTAAGGATACTGCCTGAGATCAAGGTCATGGAATGTCTCCGGCAGAGCTGTAGCATTGGTGGAAGACACCATATCTGCCACAGATGGCTGTGAATTTGAGGAAGCATCAAAACTTACAGAGGATTCAAGAGGAGAAAGACCATTTTGTTCTTTAAATGATGATGAAACAAAACTGTCTTCTTTTCCTACACATGTTTGCTGTTTTGATTTTTTGCTTTGTGTCAGAACATCAGGAGGAATCGCTACTGGTGTATCATTATGATCTTTGTGCATGTCAGAGTAGACTTTACGATAGACAGAAATGCTAGCTGGTCTGATTCTGTCCATTTCACATTCTCCTTGATAGTGCTGATAAAGTCGTTTTACATTCTTCACATCCTCACTGGGAGATCTAGTCAGCTGTCCCTGCAGGCCGGTCTGGGACAAGATGTGCTCCCGAATCAGCCTCACTGTAGATTCTGGTGTTTTATTGCTTGGCGTCTGCTTCCCTCGCAGATCTGCAACAGCATCAGGCCCTTTCCTTTTCTTTCCCATGTAAGTGACAATCGTGCTCTCGCTAATGTCAAATGTGTTTACAAAAAATTCTTTGCATACTCTTTCATCTTTCCCACCAACTTTCAGTGTGTACCGTCTGGAGTAAGCTCTACGGCCACTTACCGGTCGAAGAGGTGCGAACTCATTAACACAGCCTGCGATATAATCAACCTTTTCCTTAAAAGTCTCCAGCTCCCAGTATTCTTCAAATAACTGTTGCCTTTGTTCTTCTGAAACTATGGATGAGCAATTGAATTTACATTTTGAGCAATCAACATTCTTGACAGATCTTGCAGGCACAGTTTTCCCTTGAACAGAAACATAACTCTCTCCTTTTGATCTTGCTTTCTTCCTAATATTTCTGGCCCATTTTTCCTCATTTCTCATCCTCTTGCTCAATGATGCATCTTCTGTTTTTAACTTAGTTTTTTGCTTTCTAGGTCCTGAGCTTTTTTTTGTAGCACTCTTCTGGCTGCCCATTGATGTTGTCATGGGCTGACTGCTGAGAGTGGAGGCTGCAACTGGAATGCTTATATTTACTAATTCCTGAGACTCTAACAGAGGGTAGACTCTTTGAGGATCAATCATAACATGCTGAGAAACATCTGATGAATAATAGCTTTCACCGTTAGAGGTATTCTGGTTGGCTGACGTCTGAAGAACTATCGGCATCCCAACATCACCATTTTTATGAAACTGCTTTTCTGAGTATCTCTTTGGGGTTTCTTGAAACATGGAGTCTGGAATCACTTTCATCTTTGGCCATGTCGGAAAATGCCACTGGTTTCTGCTTACATTCTCAGGAAGATGATGGTATTGATGAGGAGATTCATCCGCGTAATTGAAGAAAACGTACGGAGATGCAGCAGGAACAAATGAGTTTTTACTCTGCTCTCTTGCCAAATACTCCCGGTTTGGTGCCATATGGTTCTGGAGTTCTAAAGCGGATGGCTGGAACCCTTCGCTATAGCCATTCCACATGCTGCCCGCAGCTGAAAGTATACAGGTTACAAATATTTTTACATGTTATATCACTATGTTTTTGATTACAAACACTCTGTATACAAATATATTTTTTATTGGATGTAAACTATGTCTCTGGTCACACACATTGAATGGACACTGTCTCTGGTCACAAACATTACACGGACACTATGTCTCTGGTCACAAACATTACATGAACACTATGTCTATGGTCACAAAAATTGAATGGACCCTGTCTCTGGTTACAAACATTACACGGACACTATGTCTCTGGTCACAAACATTACACTGACACTATGTCTCTGGTCACAAAAATTGAATGGACACTGTCTCTGGTTACAAACAGTACAGACACTATGTCTCTCGTCAGAAACATTATATGGACACTATGTCTTTGGTTACAAACATTATATGGATATTATGTCTCTGGTTGCAAATATTAAATGGACACCATGTTACTGGTCACAAACACTACATGGACACTGTCTCTTGTCACAAACATCATATGGACAATGTGTCTCTGGTCACAAACATTACCTGGACACATTAGTTACAAACATTATGTGGACACTGTGTCGCCGGTCACAAACAGTACATGGACGCTAAGTCCCTGGTCACAAAATATTACATGGACACTTTGGTCACAAACATTATACGGACACTATGTCACTGGTTACAAACATTACCCAGACACTACATCTTTGGTCACAAACATTATACGGACACTATGTCACTGGTCACAAACATTACACAGACACAATGACTCTGGCAGCATAGTGACTTGATGCTCACCTGGGAAGCCGAAGGTCTTCGGTTCAAATTCACACTGAGGTTGATATTTTTAACACTAACCTTGGCTCCCAGGCTGACCCTGCCAAAAACAGGTATCGGGCATGTTCGTGGAAGTAAAGGCAGCCAGCACCATGCTGGCAACATCATCCAGTGAGCACTGATTGATCTTTAAAAATATGGAGTCTAACACCATTGGTCAGATGCCCCACTGGCTTCTATGTCTGAGGTTATACTTACACTATTTATCTGGTTACAAACATTATTACATCCACACTATTAAACTGATTACAAACACTATTACATCTAACACTATTTATCTGGTTACAAACACTATTACATCTAACACTATTTATCTGTTTACAAACACTATTATATCCACACTATTTATCTGTTTACAAACACTATTACATCCACACTATTTATCTGGTTACAAACGCTATTATATCCACACTCTTTATCAGGTAACAACCATTATTATATCCACACTATTTATCTGGTTACAAACATTATTACATCCACACTATTTACCTGGTTACAAACATTATTAAATCCACACTATTTATCTGGTTACAAACGCTATTACATCCACACTATTTATCTGGTTACAAACGCTATTACATCCACACCATTTACCTGGTTACAAACATTATTACATCCACACTATTTATCTGCTTACAAACCCTATTACATCTGCACTATTTATCTGGTTACATACACTATTACATCTACACTAATTACCTGGTTACAAACACTATTACATCTCCACTAATTACCTGGTTACAAACACTATTACATCTACACTATTTACCTGGTTAGAACCACTATTACGTCAACACTATTTATCTGGTTACAAACAGCATGCTATAAAAGGTGACTAATTTGGAGTCTGCTGAAAAAAAAAAGATGTGCTGGGTTGAAAGGCACAAATATTGCAGACTAGCTCTAAACCCCAACACAGGATGCCAAACTCGTTTTGAAGTGCACAAACAGAGAAGAAGGAGAAGGAGAAGAAGAAGCAGAAGCAGAAGCAGAAGAAGAAGAAGAAGAAGAAGAAGAAGAAGAAGAGGAAGAAGAAGAAGAAGAAGAAGAAGGAGGAGGAAGGAGGAGGAGGAGGAGGAGGAGGAGGAAGAAGAAGAAGAAGAAGAAGAAGAAGAAGAAGAAGCAGCAAGCAGAGAGTTCTAATTCCAGTAGTACCAGTAACTGTCTGACTGTACATTTGTCTCGCCTTTCCCTTAAGTTTAGAGTGTTGGCCAGATCCCCTGGTAACTCTCCTCAGCGTCAATCTCCTCAGACTGTAATGACTTATTTGTGCCTCCTCACTGTTCACTCACTCCCAGAAGGCCCTCACAATATCTAGCTTGTCATATATTAATTCACCACCAAGTGGTGCAGAGCCGGCCAGTCTATCTGCCTGCTCATTTCCAAACACACCAGCATGACCTGGAGAAAATATCCAGGACGCCAACTTGCAGGGGCCTCTGCTGAGTGATGCTTGCCACTCTGCTAGATGAATGCCTGTCTTCACTTTTCTCAACATACTTGCACACTGTGAGTCAGTTACAATCACAACATGTGTAAACAGCTGATTCTCAATCCAGTGGAAGGCAGCAGTCACTGCCTTCACCTACATTCTCAAACTAGAGTTGTGAAATCATATGCCAGGCTTTGTTGCACCAAGTGACGTCCATTCACTTCTGCTATGAACCCCAATGTACTTCGCCTACCTCTTAACACAGAGCCATCCGTGTAGATAATCACATCACCAGGACAGGAATTGTCATGAATCATTTGCTGAACTTCTGATTATGCAGCACCAGCTGGCCAATCCCTGCACTCACGACCCAAAGTGATTAGAACCCTACACAAGACTGATTCTAGCTCAGAAACTTTGACTCACCTTTTCCCTCATCCAAATTCATCAATCCTGCACACATCTCTAATTGTGTTTTCAGCTTTCACCATCCAAGACCTTCCTATTTTCAGTCTGTGATCCTCAACTCTACCTAGGGCTTCATGCAGGAGGTGCTTCTTGTCTGCAGCTATTCTGAGATATGACTTTGCTTTCAGAACGTTGAGCTTTTTTTATTACATGCAAGAACACACCAATCAAATATATAATTACCATAGTTGTACACATTTCCATCCATGACTTGTTGTATATTGGCCTAGTCTAATTGTAGAGCACTGACATGACTTTTCTCATGGTATGCCTTGTATCTAAAAGGGAAGCAAAATTCAACATGACTTTATACATATGAGCCAAATCAATAACAAAATTCATAACTTATACATTTGACAAAATTCATCATGACTTTATACATATGAGCCAAATCAAACGTCATCATGACTTCATTTTTATTACATCAAGAATGCATCATGAACCAATCAACAAAATTCATCATGACTTATATTACAAAATTCATATGAGCCAGACCAACAACAAAACATCATGACTTTACATTTCAAAATTCATCATGACTTTTATACATATGAGCCAAATCATGACTTTATGCATATGAACCAAATCAACAACAAAATTCATCATGACTTCACACATATGAGCCAAATCAACAACAAAATTCATCATGATTTATACACATGAGCCAGACCAACAACAAAATTCATCATGACTTTATACATATGAGCCAAATCAACAACAAAATTCATCATGACTTCACACATATGAGCCAAATCAACAACAAAATGCATCATGATTTATACACATGAGCCAGATCAACAACAAAATTCATCATGACTTTATACATATGAGCCAAATCAACAACAAAATTCATCATGACTTTATACACATGAGCCAGATCAACAAAAAAATTCATCATGACTTTTTACAAATGAGCCAAATCAACAACAAAATTCATCATGACTTCATACATATGAGCCAAATCAAAAAACAAAATTCAAAATGGCTATGAAATAACTGGCTTATGAACAGCATCCTGTCCTAAAAGCTGAGGCATTTGGGCCATGTAAAATATCATTGTGGCCTGGAGAGAACAGTGACGGAGCATACAGTTTCTGGAAAACTAGGCAGAGGAAGATCTCTGCCACAGTAGATACAAGATGTTAAATATGCATCAGCAACTGAAAGCACACATGGCTGCAGAACTGGGTAGAGAAAGCTTTTAGGGCTCAACAAAGAAAAGTTTGGGAGCCACTGGTATGGGCAGGTGGTGTATCTAAATGTTAATTATAAGTAAAGCAGATTATAAGAGATCATTTTAAGTGTTAACTATAACAGAATTTAATTTGTTTATAAAAAAAAAAAAAATTAGATATTTATACTGTCATCCATCACCCATCTACGGGTATGGTCAAATGATTTTGATTATCATCATCTTGTTTTGCAATAGCAACAAAAGCTGTACTGATGTTATCTTGACAATACTACAAGCAGACTAAGATAATATGCTACATTCTGCGCACATGGATCAAGAAAAAAGCATTCGATTGGGTCAGACCATCAACTACTTTGGAAAACACTAATAGTCTATGGAGTTAGTCAGCATCTAGTAAACATTAAATTATATATTCAAACACCAAATGTGTAGCTAGATCAGATGCTGGAATGAGAGGAGAGTTTTATTTACAATCTAGAGTCTGCCAAGGAGTGCTCTATACTCCGATATATATCACACATATATATATATATATTTTATCAGTAAAGTATTCAAAATTAATGAAATGCAAGGAACTCCTTATTGATGGATAAGCTCTCACGACAACTGCAGAGGAATAGCTGAAGAGGTGCCTGGACAATCTCAAAATAGCAGCAAAAGCACAAAACATGATTATTAACATTTAAAAAAAAAAAAAAGAAGTTGTGACCATTGAAAAAACAGAACAACCAATTAAGATACGCATAGAAAACCAACAACTTAAGCAAGAAAACGACCTCAAGTATCTAAGAAATAAAAGAAAAAACCCACTTTAACTGCAGACCCTTTTTGCAATTCCAACATCTATAAATAATATGTTTATCAAGAAGTATGCATGTCTAACCATCAAAAAATAAGAGAGGTATACAGGTTTTGGATATTTATTTGGAAACTAGTCTTCTGGAGCTATGTTGCCTCTTTTTGCTCAAATAAAAAGAAAATATATTTCTTAATTAAAGAACAAAGAAATGAATTTCTTGTACAGACAGTAAACTAGTAAATATTATATATATACTCACATGCAAGGTTCATGATGATGATTGATATTTTGAAGCAGCATCAACTCCATAAAATGAATTCATTTGCGAAATCTTGAGTTAGTGATTGTCACAGAAAGCCAGGCATGTCATAAATGCCCAGATCCCCTCCTCAGCTGCCCCACAAGTGTAAGATGACTGATCTGAGCTGATTAATCAAACACCTTGCAATAGTATTAGTAACATCGTTTTTTTTTTTTTTAAATTACCTCTTGTCTTGAGTTGTTCTGCTAGAATTCAAGTTCCAACACCCGGAGGCTGATCA
The DNA here is from genome assembly GCA_905116865.2 of Candidula unifasciata. Taxonomy (NCBI): domain Eukaryota; kingdom Metazoa; phylum Mollusca; class Gastropoda; order Stylommatophora; family Geomitridae; genus Candidula; species Candidula unifasciata. The sequence continues at coordinate 33,851 of CAJHNH020002700.1, read as the reverse complement.
CTTCCGTCTGTCTACAGTTTTACGAAATGTACCTCAATAGACGGTGCATTATGTGGCTTCAAGTGCCCATTTTCTCCGTATATGTATAAAAACATAATTATAACGAATTAACGACGATAAGTGTTAAAAAGGTGATAACCTAGTGAGTCCGCTGCAGGATCAGTGTGTTGACATGGATTGTTGGTGTCCGCTGTCTTTGTTGCTATTTTAAAATGTCTATTGTGACTGTGACGTTCAACGGTTCTTCTAGTGATGATCACCCTTATTTAAAAAGTACATTCACAATAGGGAGCGACCGTGGTGTAGCGGCTTGACGCTTGCCTGCGGATCGGAAGGTCGTTGATTCCTGACGGAGAAGTACTTTTTAAAAATGACTTTGGCTCCCAGGTCGACTAGCTTTGATTTGAGACCAGGTGCAGCCATGGAAGGTGAAGGTGGCCGGTGTGATGATGCTGTCCAATTAGGCTAGACAAAATATAGGTCTAACACTATATGTATATGACCAAAGGCGTGGAAAACGATCCCTTTCTTTACTTACAATGGAATAAGTGAAATGGATTTGTGCAAGGAAAATGTACGAACAATGCCACATACAACCTCTGGAGACTGTTGGAAAGAGCTTAGAAGTAACAACTGATCATACACATCCAACTGCGTGAAACGCCAAAAATGTATCAGACATTTTGTATTAGCACATTGATAGGAATGATCTTGGCAACAAACAGCAGCTATAAGGAATAAAAACTAATTAGGAACATTTCAGAGGAAGGGAGCATACGGCATGGCTGTTAAAAAAAGTAGTAATTTTTTAAAAGTACCCTGTTCAACCCTTAGGGTTATAATTATGAGTGCTCATCGAGTTCTACAAGCATATATTTGTAATCATTTATTTAGGATGAATATAAATAGCCGTAGAGGTAAAAGATCCCCATGTGGGTGTAGAATTCAACAGGAAACCACCACATTATCTTTCCAAGTATTCATGCAGAGCCAGTACAGTGAAACATGATGACATGATAACATTGTTGGAAGATCTAACATTGGTGGAAAAGATCTCAGAATAACTTTTTTTTCTTTACTGGAAGTTGATTTGATTCGAGTTGATTCAAGAACCGACATCACAGCACTCGGGGCATTCCCATAAGCGCTCCGTCCCCATCTTCAGCAGCCAGCGAAGAGTTCCAATACCAATGGTGCCAGTAGAATTCTGATTAAACGTCTGTCCTACCCTCCCTCTGAGCCTTGAGCATCTGCCAGAACCTCTCGTCACTTCCCCCAGCATCAATCTCACCAGACTGTGGTGATCTATCTGCTCCTCTAAACTGTCTCCCATAAGGCACTAAGCACGTCTGCCTTATCATGCATCAGTATTCCACCAAGCTGTGCAATGCCAGCAAGTCTGTCCGCCTGTTCATTTCACAACACACTGGCATGCCCTGGTGAAAAAATCCAGAAAATACTCCTCACCTGTGTCCTCCGCAAAGAAGCATGCCACTCTGCAAGAAGAATGCATGTCCTGATCTTCCTCAGCATGCTTTATGAGTCAGTTGCAATTACGATGTGTGTGTGTGTCGTGTTCTCTAACCAACTGAAAGCTGCAGAGACCGCCTTCATCTTCATTCTTAAGCTGGATGTTGTGGTATCAAATGCTAGGCTCTCCTGCACCAAACGTCGACCAATATCTTTTGCTGAGAAACCCCAAGCACTTCTTTTACCTCTCGACACTGAACCGTCTGTGTAAATGATCAAAGCCTCTGAGCAAGCATTATCTTGAAATAATGGCTGAATTTCTGTAGCAGGCTAGTGACAGAAGATAGATTGTTGGCGTTTTTTTTTTTTTTTTTTGCAGCCATAGCTGCCTGCACTGGCACGGTGGTTTGGTGGAACTCTTCAGTAGTGTCCAGCAAGGTGATAAAAGGTATGATTCAAGGAACTGCTTCCTTTTCCAGCTGTAGCTGCTCTAGAGGCAAGAAGCCCTTCCAATTTGTCGCTCAGACTGTACACTGTTAAAGCGCAAATTAGGTAACGGTACTACCTGGTTATTGGTCTGCTAGAAACTGTAAGTATTTCGTTATTTATTGGTTTACCAGTTGCTTAGTTAGTTTTCTGCTGGTCTGCTCGTATACATTTCAGTAGTAGTTCTTTAGTATACTTAGTGTTCGGAGTGTGTCATCAAGCATTATTGTTATATGTCATCAAGAAAATAAAGTTTCTGTATTTGTTGACTTACATTCTTGTTATTTAAGTTAGTGTGCCTAGGTTTTACTGTTACACTAAATTAGACCCAACACAGGGCATCACCTGTCAGGGTGAGATACTTTTGATCTTTCCCCCGCCAAAACAAACTTTGTCTCTTTTTTTCTTGTTACTGAGGCAGTACATATGTAAGGAATGGCAGAGAGCAAACGGAGTCTACATTCCCGAGGAGCGACTCTCCTATGTACCCTATAAGCTATTGTGGCAGACCCTTCTCATGTTCCATGTACCGACACAGATCACCGAAAGGATCGAGCAATATTTCTTAAAGTTCGCCATACGCGTCTCTACCCACACGTTTCTACGAGGTGAACTGAGCTCCAGGTTGAGATAGCAAGCTTAATGCTTGCCCTACTCATTAGAAATCTCATCATGTGAAAGCGTCAAGTTGCTAATACTACGTTACTAGTTGGACACGCACAATTTCAACAGCCAAGTGACCAGAAGGAACATCTACAGTGTAATCTTTATTACTAACGCTTACACATGCGAGATGATCACGCCTCGCCATTGAAACACATGTTAATATTTTATTGCTTTTATAGTTTTTGAAAACACACAAGAGTAGCGTTCTGACATTAATTATGAGACTTACTGCACCACTTAACTTTGGTAACCTGTATAACGATTAAACCGCGACCGACTGCAAAAAAGCAAATTGATAAAGGAGGCAAATGCGGTCAGATGTTCCGTTTTCTCTTCCATTCAGGGCTATGTTATCGTTTCTTTATTCTGTGTTGAAAAACCCTGTATTCTATTTACTTCATGTTCAGCTCACTTGATGAATCACATTGGCTCACGAGCAGTGAATGACAGAAAGAACCTCAATTTCTTTAATTGCTATGTATATATATATATATATATATATATATATATATATATATATATATATATATATATATATATATATATATATATATATATATATATAACAACTAATTTGAAGATTCTTTAAAGAAGATAGAACACAGAATTTAAAAGAAAAATCTTTTAATTCAGGAATTTGAAGGTATGCACGTGAGAAAACTTGTAAGAGCCTGTTTGTAGACTGGAAGACAGTTTCTTTTCTCTTAAGAACAATTTCTGACAAAGAAAATTATAGTGTTAGATATGAAATACACGGTCTTGTTAGAATGTTAAATAAAGATTAATACTTAGGTAGCATTCCTGATTCATGATACTTGTGTAGGGTTATGTTTATCATTGGGAGCTGTTACATATATGTGTTGGCAGGGTGAATTGTGGGACTTGTCACAAATGTGTGTTGGTAAGTTGATTGGTAGGGCCTGTTAAATATATGTGTTGGTAGGTTCGTTAGTGGGATCTGTTACATACATATGTTAGCAGATTGGTTGGTCGGACCTGTTACATATATGTTAGTAGGCTGGTCACTGGGATCTGTAACATACATTTGTTTGCAGGTTGGTTGGTGCGACCTATTACATATATGTGTTGGTAGGTTCGTTAGTGGGATCTGTTACATATATGTGTTGGTAGGCTGGCTATATATGTGTGTCTGTTTTTGTTATGATGATTGGTATGGCATGTATATGTGTAATTGGCTTTATCTGTTACATATATTCGTTGGCTTGATCGTTGGACCTGCTACACATAGTGTGTGTATATGTGTGTTGACCTGTGTGACATTCTACAGACAGCTGTTGGCTGGTAGTAATTGTTACAGTCATGTGGTTGTTAATTGCATACATTGTTTTGTGGGTACTGTTTACATATGTGGACTGTTTTTTAGGGACCTGTTACCTAGATGTGTTGGTTGGAGGTTAGGTTAGTTGAGTGGTGGGACCAGTTGCCTAGATGTTTTGGTTAGTATTTCGATTGGTTGTGTGGTGTTACCAGTTGGCTAGATGGTTAGGCTAGTTGTGTGGTGGGACCGGTTGCCTAGATGTGTCGGTTGGTGGTTTGGTTGCTTGGGTGGTGGGACCAGTTGCCTAGATGTATCGGTTGGTGGTAGAGTTGCTTGGATGGTGAGACAGTTGCCTAGATGTGTTGGTTAGTGGTTGAGTTGCTTGGGTGGTGGGACCAGTTGCCTAGATGTGTTCGTTGGTGTTTGGGTTGCTTGGGTGGTGGGACCAGTTTCCTAGATGTGTTCGGTTGGTGGTTTGGTTGCTTGGGTGGTGGGACCGGTTGCCTAGATGTGTCAGTTGGTGGTTTGGTTGCTTGGGTGGTGGGACCAGTTGCCTAGATGTGTTGGTTGGTGGTTGGGTTGCTTGGGTCGTGGGACAAGTTGCCTAGATGTGTTCGTTAGTGGTTGGGTTACTAGAGTGGTGGGACCGGTTGCCAAGATGTGTTGGTTGGTGGCTGGGTTGCTTGGGTGGTGGGACCAGTTGCCTAGATGTGCTGGTTTGTAGTTGTGTTGGTTTGATGATGGGACTCGTTACCTTGATGCGTTGGTTAGTACTTCACCTTTAGAAGATCTTTCCTGTATTTTTTGGTTGGATAGTAAGCTCATTGCTGTGTACACTGGTCGGTAGTTTTATTGGTAGGTTGTTTGGTCGTTTGTTGGATAATTTGGCTGTTAGCTTGGTTAGTTGTTATTATATGTATATTAGTAGGTAAGTATGTTTACTATTAGATAAGCTAGTCTGTAGTTAACTTGATTGATAAGTAGGATGGTTAGTCGATTGGTTGGCAAGTAAGTTAGTAGCCTAGGTTATAGATTGGTTGGATTTGCATCCTCTTGAAGACTGAATTTTAACTCATAAGTTTCCCGTGTGGGTTCCGGAGAAAACAAGAATAGACCCACTGCCTACCCAGAAGCATGTCGTAAAAGCCGACTAATTAAGAGCTTCCTTCGAAGTCAGAATGCATCCGCCTGAGAGGCAAGGAACCAGCTGTCTGCATACAAATGAGTAGGATCCCTTAAACGGATGCACACACAACACTCAGGTTCTGGAACAGGACATCAGTCCAGAAGTGGACGAACAATCAAAACTTCCCAACGTTTACAGCTTGTGAAGGCGAAGAAGAATAACTCATTATTCAGCTGGATTGGTACTTAAGTGTCTGAACTATTAAAAAGTCTTGCATCTGTCACAGTCAGGGGCACGGGAACCAGTGAGTTTTGACCTCTTGAGGCTGAGTGCTTTCCTTCCCCCTCCCCACACCCTTACGGACAGAGTGATCAGATAAGACTATTTCAAAAAACTGCTGTATTCCTAGTATTAAATGTAGTCAAGTAGCACTTGACGCGTCTTTGACATTTTGAGTACAGTCATGTTCAGCGTAGACTTTAACTTGTAATGGTTCGGGTGTAAAGGTGGAGAACTTACATTTCAAAGACAAAAACCCTGACTTGAGTATCGCAAACTGGTTCTGTTCCAAAATGCTAGGACTCAAAACAAAAGCATAAAGCGTGTAGCCATTCTTAAAATGTCTGCACACAATATCCTTACTGGCATCATTGCCAACAAGCCCCATGGTGCGCATATAAAAAAAAAAAATAACTAACGCTTTCACTCTGCAATTATTTTCATAGTCTACTGTTAACAGTTTACTTGACACACTACGACCTTTTACGCCCACGTTTAAATATGCTAGGCCTCTTCTTCTTCTTTAGTCAAAATCTGCTTGTGCCGCTAGGAGTCGCAGTCTATCAGATAATCGGCAACCAAGCCAGTGCGCGCTCAGTCGCTTCATATGCCGTGATGTTATGAAGTCTCAAGTTGTCCGTGACTCCTTCAATCCATCTTCTTCTTGGTCTTCCAATGCCTCTTGGTGTTTCAATTTTCATGTTGTATGCTCTTGATTTTGGCATCGTTGGTTCCATTCTCATTAGGTGACCAAACCATTTCATTCTTTGCTTCTCAATAAATTTAACGATGGGTATAGTTCCAATAGTTCTTGTTGCTAGGCCTCAATGTTGGAAATTGAAGAAGTTAGTTTAGGAGCCATTAAAGGCTACACAGTTAATTAGTTAATCACTAGTCTGGTAGGTGTCTTACTCTAAGAGAGATTTTTTTGGGTGCGATACCATATTCCTTTGGGTATAGAGATGGTTTTCAGATTCACTCATTTCAGTTGATGTTTGGTATGGGTCTTGGTTGAAGTTTTCTCATGGGCTAGAGAGATAGCTGGATTTAACTTGGCTTTTTGAACCAGCAAAGTAGCATGCGTTATAACGGACCTGTATCCAATAGTCGCATCAATGCTTAGACAAAAATGTCGGTGTGTAAGTGCCCTATCAGATACATTTTTTGAATCGCATATTTTTTGTCCCTATTACCAAATCTTGATTTTCATCCATAAAACTTCGCGGGTCGCTAAGACACATTGGGGCAGAAAGAGGCTCCTTCTTGGCATCTGTATCATAATTCAAAGTGGCTTCCAAGTAGCTGATAGGTGTTTTCGCTAGGTGTAATCAAAGTACCATTGAGGGAAACCTTGACCTGAGGGGGGGGGGGGGGGGACTGTGTATGTAATGGTTGACTGGTGCCACCGCGGCATCTGGTGATAAATTGTTACAGTTGCTTAAAGTGATGATGGCTCTAATGTGTAAAACGTGTTGAAAAATATAAGTATTCTATACTGTTTCCAAAGATGACAAACTTTATAGGAGCACCAGCGGCTATTGAAGCCAACAGATGTATCTCTACCAACTGATCCTCTTCAACTGCTGTTTGGTCGGTGAACCCTAGACATTTCCAAATCAGACAAAAAACTTTCTCATGAACTTGGATGAATCAAAGACATTATCAAAGATATCCGAGTATTTTTTTTGGGACGGCTGTATGTGAGAACGTTGAGGTCAGGGTGATGCTTTGAACCTCACTTGAAGTATAACTGGCTGGCGCTGTTTGTCTATTGCATCTCCGAATCCCACTGCCTGATTGGTTTCCAGCCACTGTTCAGCAACTCCTTGAAATAACCACTTTCCTCGCTACTTTGACGTGTTCTCTCAACGCTTCTCCAACATATTAACCAGTTAGAGCAACTTGGGCGACGTGCAAACCTGTACTGACACCTTCTATTAGCAGTGCCTCACCACCTGTCTTTAACCAAGAGATAACAATGCGTCCTTAACCATTAAAAAAATATCCTGGACCACGCCCGCACTGACTTCTCCAGCCTAAGATACCAACAAGCCATGTCCTGCTTGGTTTTAGTAAAAGTCTTTACACATTTCAGGACTTCGATTTAATGGACCATGTCTCATCATTATTCTAGAATGAAATTTCCCAGCCTTCTAAAATGTAACGTCACTACGAAAGTTCCACTCCCAAATTGGATATTTGTTTCTGTGTGGGTGTTTAAAGCCGAAAGAAAAACCAACCAGCGGTACATAGTGTGGTTTGTCACATATGTGAAACAGAGGCGTAAACTCTGCCCATAATAGATACAACATGTAGGAGGTGAACCATGACATCACTGTCTGGTCTTGAGGCTACAATATCACAGTAGATGTACTCTTGCTAATGTTGCTATCAATTTCTACCTTATACTTGATGACTAGTGTATGTCAATGTTTGTTACAATGACGAGGTCAGCCTTAATACAGATTTCAAGAGCTCACTTATTTTAGCCTCTACTCCTTTCTCGTAAAGTTTGAAGACGGTCTTGTTTTCATCGGTGTAGTAATGGACTCTGATTTTAGAGTCGACACCAGCCCCGATATCTAGATTGATAAAAACCATCACCTGATTTAAAACACTAGTTGGCAAAGTAAGCTTTACGGTTCTTTGTGGCTGTCTTTGGCTGGGAAGTACTCTGTCCAGATTTCGTCCTCTAGAATATTAAAATAACTGCTGGAAAAATGAATGTTTGAATCTTTACAAGACCAACTTCGTACTGTCAGGTCAAGTCGACAGTCTGCGGTAGTTTGATAAAAAAAAGTGACATGCTGGTGGTTGGGAAATATTTTGAGTGAGGTGTTGCTAGGTAGCGTAAGTAAAAACTCATGGTTGATTTTGTGTGCTTTGGATAAGACAGCAAGTACCCCAAATAGCTAGCAACAGAACTATCCAGATTCCCCTCCTGTTTGCTAGAGGGCCGATAAGAAAGATTTAACAGGGATACACTGATGACGACACACACACACATGTGTATATATATATATATATATATATATATATATATATATATATATATATATATATATATATATATATATATTTATATATGAAACATTTGAGAGAGGAAGACGACTTCTGGACATGGCAGCAGTTTACCAAACCAACGCGAGAGTCACTCCTGGGTTGCACATTCATAGCACATATAGTAATTTGCTGCATGTTATTTTCTATCCAACCATCGAATAATGAATTGTAACCAAGTCATTTAACTAAAAACCCTTTACAACCACGGGTGCCTTGTCTTTCTTTTATAATATGCTTAACGCGATAGACTTTCCCTATCTCTTCTCTGTAACGAACCTTGCAGTTCCTCACCTGAGTCCTCTGTCAACATTTACCTTTCTATAGTTTTTCTGTTGCCGCAGCTGATAGTTAAATTTATGTCGTCCCCGCCCGCATATAACTTTTTTTTAAACGTCTGTCTGGCCTTAGCGAGTCTAACTCAAGCACATTCTTTAAACACTTGTTTCTCAGTGACGTGAGCCTTTGAATACAACAAACCCCTTCCCGCTTTTTGATTGTTGACGTTAATTTGGACTTGTGCCACCTAAATGCTTCAGTGGTACGAATAGTTAAAGTTGCGGATCAACGACCTACTACGTCGATGTTGCGCCATTTATTGGTTTTATTGAAATAACACCACATGTTCTCTTCTAATGAGCGGCTAAAACTTTTATCTATAGCGGCTTTCAAATTCTAATTCTGCGTGGTGAAGAAATGAACAGCCTCTTCTTTTAGAGACAGTATAAAGGTATGTTAACGAATTCTGATCCTTTGTCTGTGTGAAAGTGTATAGGTTTGTGACTAGCGAATATTTTACTCACTGCCTCTGCAAAAGCTTTCCTTGGACTGTTCCTGTTCTTTATATGGATCTCCCTTGCATATTTACTTAACACGTCGATATATGTCCCTATATATTACATCCTTTCATTTGATCCTTCTCATTGTTGATAACCCCAGTAATGGTGGTACACTTTTTATTACGTTGACTTATCATTCTTTGTAAAGTATACACATCTAAGTGACTTTACAAATCTTGGATATTTTCAGCCCTAACTTTTCTATGGCGGTTTAAGACCTCTGCATCGCTGTAAGCTCCCCAATGACTCGGATCATAGTAATGTTTACCTATTTGAGCGTCTTATTTGTGGGTATTTAAGAATTCTTCATCTTTCTTTGCCTAAGCGTATACGATGATACAGGTGATATTTCTGGTTTTGATTCAGTTATCCTCTTTTGTCTTTTAACTGGCAGTGATTGAACTGGTGTATCTGCGATGTTGCCTTTAAGCACTGTAGTGGTCAGCTTCTGATGGTGCTGTTGCTCTGTAGCTGGCGATGACATTTTGATATCAACTACTACCAACGACTTGTGTCTGTACTGATCGAGACGAGTCAAGTAATGCTAAATTGACTGATAATATAGTTTTGTCCCATGGTGACAACTCTTCCTTTTCCATGACATGTTGCACTTGAGCATCTGAATCTCGTAGGTTGTTTTTTTACTGTGTCAGATGGTGCATATGGTTCATTGAAAAATAGACACTATCAAGTGTGGAGATAGAGTAAACTGTTTTTAAAAGGGGCACATACTGCTCCCATAAAGCATCACATGTAACAGTGCACCAGCACCTGGACTAACATGGATCCAGGATTATCTACACCTTTATGGGGTCATCGTAGAAGCGGTTCTCCTGAGTGATTGGGTAATAAAGTCTGAGCGTACTTGTCAGAGGGACAAGGAAACTGCCCACAATAAGCTAAATCTTGAAAACGTAAGTAGTATTTAAAAAAAAAAAGTTAAGTTCCCTTTTCACGCCTTTCGGCGCATCGGGCATATGGGCAGAGCGTCCCATATTTTTACAGAACATCAGGACTCTGTGGGTAATGTGGTCAGCATTACGCCGGCTGTCTTTACTTTCCCAGGACAGCCACTCCTGGTACCCATTTTATGCTGGGTCGACCTGCGACGTCCCATACCACGACAAAAATCCACGCAGCCTGCAGTGGGTTTCGATCGCGGTATGCTGGCTTACGAACGACAGGGTGTATAAGGTTCATAGCACGGAAAGTAGGTTATATGTATTGACTGGCTGCAATATTAGTCTTTTTTAACTTAGATTTATTTATGTTAAGAAGCTATAGTACTATGTGTTTTATGGGTTGGGAAGGGGCTTTGTGAAGAACACAAAGCAAGATTCAAAAGTGTATCACCACTGTGAAAGTCTGCCGCCACCTGGTCTCACACGGATCCAGACTTATCTACACCTTTACATGGTCTTCATAGAAGCGGTTCACTCCCTGGTGAATGAAGATAGGATCGACGTGTCTTTCGAAGTTAGAGGGTATCTTCCAGAGCATTAAGGAAGCAACAGTCTGCCAACAATAGGCAAGTCTTGAAAAGGTATGTCAACACTCAAGCTTGAAACAAGATTAACGTCCAGACACAGACCAACCTGGGATTTTTGTGTGTTCTCATTCGATGAAAGCATGGGGGAAAAATCAGCACAGATGGCTTCCTATTTTTCTTTCTGCTCTTCCTGGAAAAGGTCTTCAGATAAGAAGGTCACATACCTCTACGAAGTGTGTAGTGCGAAGCATGTCTCCCACTGCTCCACACAGTTTGGTTTTCACTGGAATGACAACAGGCCGATCTTATGATCTCTACTGGCTGTAGAGATCATGACTGCTGCACAGTGTTCTGACACAAATCGGTTAAAAACCAAAAACCAAAAACAGATTTTCCTCGTTTTATTGCCTATGATAATCTTACAGTAAATGATTGCTTGTGACTGTTTGAGTATCGTGGCAATACTCATCGCAGTGATGACAACAAAAATAATGAACAATTTGATGATGAGCTATTGACCATAACTTCCTAACAAAACGTGTAATGAGTATTAACATCGATGGCATCCTACCATAACACGAGTAACAGTAGTAACATATCGCAGACCGTAACAACAACAATGCAGTAACAACAACAAAATACAGAAAGTTTCTGTGACATAACAATTGCTTACAAATTTACAGGCTAACAGGCAGGAAAATGATTAGTGGTTGGCCGAGCGTTAAGAGCATGGGAATAACCACCACCTTCTCCCCCTACCCCTTTCCCTCCTCCTCTTTTTCTTTCCTTCTTCTTCTTCTTCTTCTTCTTCTTCTTCTTCTTCTTCTTCTTCTTCTTCTTCTTCTTCTTCTTCTTCTTCTTCTTCTTCTTCTTCTTCTTCTTCTTCTTCTTCTTCTTCTTCTTCTTCTTCTTCTTCTTCTTCTTCTTCTTCTTCTTCTTCTTCTTGGTCTTCTTCTTTTTTGGTCTTCTGCGTTCATCTGAAGATGTAACAGCATTGTACCCGTTTATAGCATTGCTGCGATATTTGCGTCAGCCAACACATCCGATTTCTGCTCGCTATTATAGACCTGGTTGCCCTTTCCGGTGAACACTGACATCTCTTTTTGGTAGACCTAGGTTCAAAATATCTGTAACGTGATAGACATTTTCTCAGTCAAGGACTTAAAAAAAAAAAAAGCATTATCAGCCCAGTTTGTAGTATTGCTCACCTTGCGGCCCTAACTTCTAAGTTTTAAGCCCCCTTCCTCCCTGCCCATCTCTATTTTCTTCTTTTTATCTTCTTTTTTCTTCCTTTTTCTTTACCGCTTCGGGTGTCAAGGGCGATAAAAGGTTCTGCATTTTGCTCTTCTGGCCAACTCTACTAAACACACATTGTGCTACTGTAGAGTTTCTCCGATGTTATCTTTCCATCTTGTTTTTGGTCTACTCCTCTTCTGGTGTATGCCTTGTATGGTACCCGACATACAATATGTCTTGTATGGTACAAGGCATACAATATGCTTTGTATGGTACCCGATATACAATATGTCTTGTTTGGTACCGGCCATACAGTATTCAGTGTATGGTATCCAACATCTATTTCTGTCTCAACCAAACTCTCTCTCTCTCTCTCTCTCTCTCTCTCTCTCTCTCTCTCTCTCTCTCTCTCTCTCTCTCTCTCTCTCTCTCTCTCTCTCTCTCGCTCTCGCTCTATTTCTGCAATACACCGCCACTCGAAAAGTGGCAAAAACAGGCATTTGAGATGGAAATAATCTAATTTTTTCAGTACCAAAAAACCCACGATACGTTTCTTAGTGATTATAGACGATATTCTTGCTCTCCTCTTATGAAAAAAAAAAAAAAAAAAAAACCACACACGCGCACACATGTACTTTATATCTACACTTTTCATCTGAATCATTAGTTTAGCTGTTTTTGCTCTATAGCGTACTTTTTCAATTCCCTCAGACCTGATCATTTATGGCCTTCAAGCTGAACTCCTTGTAAAGAGTTGAAGCATAAACTTTAGTATGGAAAAAGTTGAAGAGTTTTCAGAAACACCATTTACCTTGATTGCATTAATAGTAAACTATGAGACAGTAAACATAAACTCAAAATGTAACCATAATTTAGTGAACGAATGAATCAATCAAGAACTGACGCTTCTGCACTCGGGTCATTCCCACCCGAGTTCCGTCTCATTCCTCAGTAGCCAACGAAGAGTCGGCAGGCTAATAGTACCAGTTGCAACCTGAATAAAAGTCCGGATATGTTTCCACACCCAGTTTTGATTGATCTGTAAAAATATGGGGAGCTCTTCCCATACGCCCGATGCGCCTAAAGGCGTGACAATTGATCTTTACTTAATTTTTTAAAATACGTTTCCACTCAGAATTAACTATCTTCTACTCACCGATTATTTATTTAGTCTTTCTATGTAGGAATTCTCTTTGAATTTACTGCACTGTCCATCTGATCGCAAAGAGCCTTTTTAACGTCCGTTCTATCATAAAGTAGCTCAGGGCCCAGAGGGGCGGCAGCAACATGTCTTTACATGTTCATTAACCTCACACCCGAATACCATAGACAGAAAATCCACGATAGCGTCTGATCCAAGTCCTATTTAGTGGCACAAGCCAAACCTCGAGTAGAGCGCCACAATTTAGTCATGTCAAGAAACACGAATGTTGTGTGTCGATAATAAAAACAAGCGTGTCGTGAAAATAAAGGCCGCTAATAAGAATTGAAAAAACGAAATCTTTACAATCGTTAAAAATAAAAAAAGGAAACTATGGCTAGGTTTCTGTAAAATAATTTTTACAGAACAATTTAAAACGTAGTGATGACCACTGAGTGCTGGCTTCATTACAGTATGTGCGTATACATAAATAAATACATAAATAAATACATAATTACACATATAAATACATGCTTACAAACATAAATGCATAATTATATACACGAGTTCATGTATGCGTAGTTACTCACATACCTGATTAATTCATATCTGACTGTCTGTCTGTCTATCTATCCACACGTCCATCACGTCTGTCTTTTCTTTTTACCTGTCTGTCGGTATGTATGTCTAAATGTCCGTCTGCCTGCCTGTCTATTTTTCTATCTTGTCTGACTGTCTCAATAAATCTATCTATCCATCCACCGATCACACTATCCATTCATCCAGCCGTCTGTCTGTCTTTCTACATGCCTGTTGTTCTGCCAGCATGCCTGCATGTCTGTCTCTGTATGTCTGGCTGACTGTCTTATAAAACTGAAAATCCACCTACCATACCTATCTGCATATTTTAATCATCTACATGCACATCTACACAAGAACTCTACCTCTGTTTCTACTTTTCTCACGGGTCAATTCTTTATTTTGTTAATTAAGTCTCTCATCTCTCTCTCTCTCTCTCTCTCTCTCTCTCTCTCTCCCTCTCTCTCTCTCTCTCTCTCTCTCTCTCTCTTATCCTCTTTAATAACTACACAGCGAAATATGACGGGTCATAAATGGTTTAAAACATAGTTTTGGTCCCCATTATTGCATCTAATGGACAAATGTGTGTGTGTGTGTGTGTGTGTGTGTGTGTGCGCGCGTGTGTGTGCGCGCGTGTGCGCGTGTGTGTGTGTGAAAATAAAGGTAGCCTTTTACTCCGCGTTTTGAGTTTTAATTCCGATGCTTCTAATGTGAATAAGAAGAGACCAAAAAAGAAACGAAGATATCATTAAAATGGTGGGTAGAAAAACTGTAATTAGATTTACTAAGAAACAAAGACTGGATTGGTTTAGCCACCTGGCCAGAATGAACCCAGCGTCACCGGTTGCAACATGAAAATTGAAACATAAAAAGGCAGAGGAAGGCCAAGAAGAACATGGATGATGGAGTTAACAACCTGGCGCGCACTTCGGGAGCGAGTGAACAGTGCGGAGGCACAAACAGATCATTACGTTCTGAGGAGAATGGCGCTGCGGGGAGTTGCCAGGGGATCTGGCCGACGCTCAACATTCAAGGAAAGGCCGAGGCATTTGTCATGGCAAGGAGGGGTGTCAGCGCACGAACTGATTCATACCGCCTAAGATCGTAGATTGTGGCGAGAAACGGTCGCTACGTCATTCGACAAGACACTAGATGATAAATGATAATTTAAAGAGTTAATAAACTAGCTAAGGAATGTGCACACGAAAAACAGCCTGACGTACCCGTCTCTTATCAACAAAAGAATAGAATAATCAAATCAATCAGAAAGCCACCAAAATCGGCACAAGACGATTTCCATTTTATGGACAGACCAGAGCAAGTTATTATTTTACGCCTTAGAACAGGAGACAATCGACTTCGCAGTCACATGTACACACAATTTAAAATCGGCGAAACAGCTATGTGCACATGTAGACAATCACCTGAGACAACAGATTATGTCCTCCAAGACTGTCCCAAATACAACATTTCAAGGCAAAACTTTTGGCCAGGAGAAACATCAGTGCAAGTCAAATTTTACTGGTCGCTGAGTGAATTACAAAAGACAGTGAAGTTCATACAACAGACACCATTGCAGATACTGATAATCTATTTCAAGCGAACGAAAGGAGAAGAAGAAGAAGTAGCAGCGACAGAAGAAGAAGAAGATAAATCATGATCAGATGTCATAGACAATCCAGGTAAAACAATTGAATGTCTATTCTCAACAACTATCTGTCTACTTCATAAACTCTTTATAGCCAAATTAGGTCAAGTGGATTTTGTTTTATAAAATGACAAAAAGTGCATCGGACTTAAATTGCTCCTGTTGTTTGCTTATCACATATGATGATTACCGCTCATTCTTTCATCTGTCTGGAAACTATCGCTGAGTTTTGTGAGTTTGGAAATGAATTATAAGCACAATGTATTTTACATATTTATTTCATGCAACTACTGTTTCCGGTTCTTTTCTGTTAAGCGACACATCACGCGTGATTTAGAGAAATATAATATTTTAGGGTGGGGGGATTGGGGGGGGGGGGGGGGGTTAGGGTTAGGGTTAAATGAATGGCTTCTACTACTAACTCATAACCCTAATTCACCTTTAATACGGGATTTCATAAATCACGCTGGATGTAGTCGCTAAACAGAGAAAAACCTAATTTCCTTTTCCTTCTGTCTTTCATTCTTGTGTTCCTTTCTCTTATTCCTTCTGTCTTGTATTCTTTCTATCTGTCTTTTTAAGTGTTTCTTTGCTACCTATTCACTTATTGACACACCTTATGTATGTCATTATTTATCCGTTTTTCTATTCTTGTTTCTCTTGCTAACCCACATGACACGTGCAAAAATTTAAGCATGTCAACAAATAATTTAAAACACTCAACATATAAAGCTACACGAAAAGTGAGAGTGTGAACATAACAACAAGGGCAAGACGCTGGGGATACACGCTGGGCTTGGCAAAGTGCACCATGTCTACTTGTACAGTACTGTTTGTGAATGTTGACACTTCAACTTAGTGTTATTTGATTAAAAATTAATTAATTAAAAAACATTTTCGATCATTTGTCCATATATACATGCATTATTTCGTTTGTTTCTCTGCTTGTTGTTGGTTCATTCATTGATTAATTTATTTACTAAATTATTCATTCAATTGTTTGAAGTTAAACGTTATTACTTTCATTTTTTTTTTTCTCCCCGTTTATTAGCTTTGCTCATTCAAAAGTTCAATGATTCGTTCATCTATTGGTAACTTCGTTTTATCCCGGTGTTTGTTCATTCATTAATTGATATTTTAATTCACTCACATATTCCTCATTCATATTTTAATTCGTTTACCTTCATATTTGTTCACTCATCCATTTATCTATTCAAACTTTCCTTGAAATCGATGTTTTCGTATTGTCACTTATAAAAATAACAACAAATTCTAACATACTGCTAAATCTATTGCTTGCCATATGTCGTTGTAACTCTTCAGGACAGATTTACATAAACATATAAAGAAACAAACCACTAGGCAAACATATTGGGTGGTCATGCACCACTTGGTGGTGAACTGATGCATGGACAGTTTGATGTCGACAAGGCCCTTTGAGAGTGAGTGAACAGCGAGGAGGCACAAATAGATCACCACTGTCTGAAAAGAATGGTAGGACGGGGAGAGACAAGAGGGAATCTAGTCGACACTTATCGAAAAGGCAAGACTGACACACAATCCGACTGCTGCTGGTGCGATTGGAACTCTCTGCTGGCTGCTGAATATGACATCAGGACGTTTATGAGAATGTCTTGAATGCTATGATGGCAATTCTGAACTTAAGTGAACTTCTTTAAGTCTATGCAGTGTGGAGTTGGTAGTCATGTCTATCTACAACATCCTGTCTCATTTACTTTCAATCCACACTGACGCAGATGATGGCCATGCCATGATGTCAAACTGGCCAGCATCGTCTCTCTCCGTCTCCCTCTGCCTCTCCTCCCCTCCAACGTTCCTACTGTCACGATGTACTCCAGTTTTCTCCTTCTCATCACATGACCAAAGATTGTAGAATGTCTCTTTCTTATTTGGACAATCAGTTCTCTGTCAAGTAAACAACTCAACAACTCAACAATAAAACAAAAAGAGTATCTTGAAACAAAGAAAACAAGCTGTCCACTGATGACACATGCTATGAAATAAATAGTAGGTGATATGTGTATTTCATCAAATAAATGAAATTTTTGTTTAAAGATATGTTGAAGTAAATCTGATAGTGTGCACTAAACGAGACACAGCGGTATATAACAGGCAATAGACTGCACAACATCTGGGATGTGTCGATAGTTTTGTGAAGTTTTTAACTAGAAAACTAAAATAAAAAAAACTTTTGCATAGGTGAGTGAATGAATGAACAGATGTGCTGATAAAGGAATCACCTCAGAAATGAATGGGTAAATGAATTTCTTCAACTGATTTACTAATTTCTAACCAGTGCTAACTTAATGGATGCTAGATTTGGAAAGTATCGGTTGCTTTAGACAACAAATTATACAGTTTTTAGAACAAATGCCTTAAAGGAATTCTACATTTCCACTGGACAGATTTCAGATTCAATACGAAGACAAATACCTAAATCCAGTTTTATAGCCCGGCTCTCTGTTAAACCTGACGTTCGCGGCGGCCGGGTGACGAATCCGGGGGTAGGCAGAAAAGATTCTCCCAGATATGGTATCTATAATGGAATCAAGGCCGACGATAATAGTACCAAGAAAGGTTTTACAAAATGGTTTCTGGATACGTAAAAAAAAAAAAAAAAAAAAATCCAGTTTTATAAGAAATCGCCGCTGGAACTACATCGGCCATGCACTCAGAATGGATAAGACAAGGTTTCCCCATCAAGCCCTCATTTGGACTCAGGAAGGGAAATACAAACGAGGAAGACCAAGAGCGACTACGTAGAACCATCATCAGAGAAGGCTCAACCATGGGCCTAACAAACATCCAAGACCTAAAGCAGGGGCAACGAAAAAGACTAACTAATCTGTCCCTTTCTCTCTCTCTCTCCTCTTCTCTCTCTCTCTCTCTCTCTCTCTCTCTCTCTCTCTCTCTCTCTCTCTCTCTCTCTCTCTCTACTTCTTTCTCTCATTCCATTGCGCGTTAAGAAATATCTTTCTCACTTTTTTTCAGTGCTTTGCTTCAAAATATCATGGGGAGGTGACACCATATGTCACTCTGAATGCACTCAAACACAGATGTCCTTCGATATTTTTAGCTCAAAAGTAATAACTTGAATTTTGACTAACATGAGGAAAAAAATGCGCGAAACAACATGCAGACTCCACACAGTGGTCAAGCTTGTCTGACCTCTACATACACACATTACTTCAGTAAAAGACATTTTACAGATCTGACAAGTGCGCATTTTGTGTTCAAATAGATACATTTTTCTGTGATCACTTGTGGAAACGGATTTTCTTCGTGTCCTCACGGCATGCTCTAAAATCCCAATCAGTAAGTACTCTTTTCATTTGTTGAGTTTTCCTAAAAAACCATCTAACATTAAAAATACAACCTTCACCCAAACATGACAGCAGGCTACTTCGCAATCTTCAAGTGCCTCAGTATATTTTACACCTTAAAAGGGCTATTCAGTATTTACGCATACAGGATTGCCGACCACATAGTAGCTTCTTGGGTCATGTCGGCGCCAAATCTTGCGGCTGCATTCTTGTTTGGAATGGGGGAAAGGGGGGAGGGGTTGTAAAAAAAATTGTTGCTTGATGCAAACGCTTATTGTTGAGTATTCAAAATTCCCTTGTAAAAAAATCTGTACTTTGTTGGTTACAGAGACGCCAGGCTGTCCCTGTCTGTTTCCGTCTCAGTCGTAGTTCCGGTGATGGCGATTCTTGGTTGGACGTTGAGCCGAAGATGCTCAGAGCTCGGGGCTGTTAAAGGAAAAAAAAAAAAAAAAATACGTTAATTAATGACAGATGCATCGTGACGTGTATACAATGGTGAAAAAGAATTTAAGCAGAATCTTTATGACAGAAACCGACCACAAATATCAGCAATGCTGGATTAAGACTTGATGAAGCCCTAAGCTATAAAAAGCCCTATGACCCCTACCGTTTTAAATTACACCAGCTAAACTCAGACGTTTAAAATATATAAATATTAAATATATGGATAATGATAATACATTAAAACATTTTTTTTTTATTTAAAAGAAACAATAAAGAATGTGTTTTTAAAACAAAACAATTCCGGCTCGCTAGCATAGTTGTCTAAACCTGACTTCGCGGCGATCGGGTGTCGAGCTCCTTGTGGTCCTGGTTCACGACCAGGGGTAGGCAGAAAAGCCACATTTCTCCCAGATTTACGGTATTTATCATGGAATCAAGGCCGAAAGGTTGCGATATCCACAGTACCGAGCCAAAGGGTTAACAACGCATGGTTTCTGGATATTAAAAAAAATAGAAATAATAATAATAGTAATAATAATAATAATAATAATAATAATAATAATAATAATAATAATAATAATATAATTTAAAATCCTCTAAAAGTACTAAGTTACAACTCAAAACATTTCTGGAGGCAAAATATTAAAACAAATTAAAAGAATTTTACATTTAAAATACGTTAAAAGAAAATTAGACACATCATGTATTTAAAAGAAAATTACACATAAAATGTATCAAAAGACTGCATTTGTAAAAATACAATTGGAAGTTTTTTTTAGGCCCCTACAGATCGTGAAGCCACAAGCGGTATCTTATTTAGCTGATACCTAACTTCATCACTGACCATCATCAGTACTGTAGACAGCAGCACCATCAAAATCATTATCATCCTCACCCTTATAATCGCTGTCTCTAACAAATCGTTATAATACCTATAGTCGTTTCAGCCATCACTACGATTATTACTATTTAGTCTGAATTATCCCCACTTCTTCTTAAAGTCCATGCTGTGTGGCGTTGGTAGTTATGTCATATCGACAGCCTTCTGTCTCGTGTACTTTCAATCAACTCTGACACAGATGATTTCCATGCCATGATATCAAACTATCCAGCATCTTTTCTCTTGGTCTCCCTCTGCCTCCCCTCCCCTCCAACTTTTCTACTGTCACGATATACCCCAGTTTTCTCCTGCTCATCGTATAGCCAAAGAATGTAGATTGTCTCTTTCTGACGTAGGACTTCGTGAGTCAGTTTCTTTCAAAACGTCTTCATTACTCCCCTTATCTGTACCGTGTATTTTCGTCATGTGTCTATAAAACCACATCTCTGCAGCCTCCTAATGGTTTTTCACTAATCTACCAACTGTCCATGATTCACTCTCTACTATTATAACTATAACCCTTAACAAAATCTTTATCACCATCATAACTGAAACTTTTTAGTTACCATCACCATTATAACTATCGCATAAATCATCCTTACAATTGTAGCTATAGTCCTAATAATCCTCACCATTGTAACTATAGTCTTAATCATCTTCACCATTGTAACTACAGTATTAAATCATCCTCACCATTGTAACTTCAGTTCTAATCATTCTCATCATTGTAACTACAGTCTTAATCATCCTCACCATTGTAACTACAGTCTTAATCATCCTCACCATTGTAACTACAGTCTTAATCAACCTCACCATTGTAACTACAGTCTTAATCATCCTCACCATTGTAACTACAGTCTTAATCATCCTCACCATTGTAACTAGTCTTAATCATCCTCATTATTGTAACCACAGTCTTATTCATCTTCACCATTGTAACTACAGTCTTAATCATCCTTACCATTGTAACTATAGTCTTAATCATCATCACCATTGTAACTACAGTCTTAATCATCTTCACCATTGTAACTATAGTCTTAATCATCCTCACCATTGTAACTACAGTCTTAATCATCCTCACCATTGTAACTACAGTCTTAATCATCCTCACCATTGTAACTACAGTCTTAAGCATCCTCACCATTGTAACTACAGTCTTAATCATCCTCACCATTGTAACTATAGTCTTAATCATCCTCACCATTGTAACTACAGTCTTAAGCATCCTCACCAACTACAGTCTTAATTATCCTCACCATTGTAACTACAGTCTTAATCATCCTCACCATTGTAACTACAGTCTTAAGCATCCTCACCATTGTAACTACAGTCTTAAGCATCCTCACCATTGTAACTACAGTCTTAATCATCCTCACCATTGTAACTATAGTCTTAATCATCCTCACCATTGTAACTACAGTCTTAAGCATCCTCACCAACTACAGTCTTAATTATTCTCACCATTGTAACTACAGTCTTAATCATCCTCACCATTGTAACTACAGTCTTAAGCATCCTCACCATTGTAACTATAGTCTTAATCCTCCTCACAATTGTAACTATAGTCCTAATCATCCTCACCATTGTAACTATAGTCTTAAGTATCCTCGCCATTGTAACTACAGTCTTAATCCCCCTCACCATTGTAACTATACTCCTAATCATCCTCACTACTGTAATTATAATCTTAATTATCCTCTCTGTTTTAACTGTAGTAATTTAAAAGAACCATCTGTCACCGCAATTATAATTACAATCATCACCACCACTATAATTATAATCACCACCACCATTATAACTATAAAAACAATCACCATAATCATCCTCACTACTGTAACTATAATCATAATCATCCTCTCTGTTATAACTATAGCCTTTTAAAATAACCATCTGTCACCGCAATTTTAATTACAGTCATCACTACCACTATAATTATAATCACCACCACCATTATAACTATAATAATAATCACCATTTTAACTAACATCACCATTATAACTATAATAGTAATCACCATTATAACTATCCTCACCATTATAACTATTATCACCATTATAACAATAATGTAAATAGATAAGTAAAAATAGACAATTAGACAGACAGAAAAACAGATATATGGATAGTTAGAAAAATATTAATTTCGAGGAGTTAGAAATTGGGCACGCAGGCCCACCTACCATTCTCCCTTTTAGCCCCACTTCTTGCCTACAATTATTCATTCATTCATACATCAATTTTAGGTAATACTAAACATCTTCAATAACATACGTCTCAACTGGTTAGTTGCGTATCCTTTACAGGACGTTGCAGAACCAACCTCAACAGTCCCTAGCTGTTGTGTGGCTTTTCTATACACATTTACGTCCAGTAGTTTGCCATTGCCCCCTGGACGGTCGGTTTCCTTGATACCACTGTCGAAACCATCGCAAAGCGCATGGATCTCCGCAGCTAGGATCGAACTCGGCATCCCGGCATTTCGAAGAATTCGCATCGACTTAGCCACAGAGCCGACTAGGTCTCAACTAGTAACGCTGAAATGTGCTCTAGTTACACTAACATCACCATCATCATCACAGACAGACAGACAGACAGACAGACAGACAGACAGACAGACAGACAGACAGACAGACAGACAGACAGACAGACAGACAGACAGACAGACAGAAGCAGGCAGACATTCATAGACAAGCAGACAGACAGCCAGACACACACTGATAGACAGACAGACCTATACATAAGTAGACAGATAGACAGGCAGACGGACAGACAGACAAACTGATAAGAAAAACAGATAGATAGACAGAACGAAGTCTGTAACATAATTCTGTAACATAATCAGCCACATAGACCCCATCATTAAAACACCCTTGCGTCTGCCCACATTTGCTTCTCGTAGGAACGACCAGACAGAAAGTGTTAGTCAACGATGTATCCCAGCTCCCCCCATTTCGGCCGCAGAAAATGAGACAGTATGCAGACTTCTCGGAACGTCCACACGTCCGTGGACAGGAAATTTCAAATCTTTGATCTGAGACCAGATTTGGACCTTATTGGTCTAGAAATCTGGCCGATGTTTGCCCTGGTGTCACATAGCGCCAAGTCGATGGTCTGGGACTTAAGCGGAACCTGTTCACCTTCTAAGCGATTCCTTGATCGAGGGCAACATGGGATATTTTCCACACGTTGCCTTGTCTATGTTTCCCTAGCAACCAACCAACGGACCCGTCACTTTGCCGTGAAGTTAAGGTTACCCCAAAAGAAATTATCCTAGTGAAGTTTCAATTCCGAATGGGGTGGGTTTAATTGTGAATTACAGACGCAATTTATACTTTATTTTTTGTTTTCAAGGCTGTAGATAAAGGCACGCACACACACACACACACAAACACACACACACATATATATATATATATATATATATACGCTAGCTCATTTGGTTAAACTTGACTGTGCTGCGACCGGGTAACGAACTCCTTGTGTTCTGGGTTAACGCCCGGGAAGAAGCAGAAAAGCCACATTTCTCCCTGATTTACGGTATCTGTCAGGGAATCAAGGCCGAAGGGTTGAGGTATCCATAGTACTGAGCCAAAGGGTTAACAACTTAAAGAAACCCACAGTTATCCGATGGCGCGTTTTTTTTTTTTTTTTAAGCTTGTAAATAAAATATCGTACTCAGTTATGTGAAAAGCAGACCCAAATGTTTAAAAAAGTCAAGTGGACATGAGGGCGTGAATTGCGTAGGTTTTTGTCAGGTCCTTCTGTATATAGGTCCTTCTGACTAAATCATGGTACATTTCGGCGGAGTCCCCTAAAAAATATGTTACCGGAAACGTTTCCATGTTGCATTGTGTGACATTTTAATATGCTTACAAAGTCCTGTGTTTTAAACGTATTCATATTACAAATCGACAAACGGATATTGTAAAGTGGATATAGAAAATTTTTCAACTTTGCCATAATGCGGATGACGATTTTCTAGCCGCAAAGTTCATATGTCTTTGATGATTGTGACACCGTGAAGCCCACTAGTTTTACTTTTCGTCTGCGATTAAAATCTGTCCGGGGTCTCTTTAGGTTTGAACCGAAGCCGCTGTCATGGTAAGGAAGCGAATTTACCATAGCGTTACACCGAAACAGGTCAGTGCTGTGTTTAGGCAAAATGCTACGCTACAGCATAGGGCCTCACAATACACAGAGGCCTGATAATTTGTTTTTCATTCTCCAAATACAATTTTCTGTTAACATATTTAATATTTTGTTGCCTCAAACGTGTTCTTATTTTATAAGTATTATTTTGAGTATACTGAGACAAGCTTTTATCTTTTCTAACATTGTGTTGCTTATTAAATTGACTAAATCGAACCTCTTGATGTAAGTCATAATCAATGGTTTGGCATTTCAGAAATCAAGGGAAAGTGTTTTAAATTGTAACTTATAGCTAATTATAGAATTATGTAATATTTATTATATTCTGCAATCACATTTTAAAATTACTTCTAGTAACGAGAATTATATTGAAGAGGGTTGGCTAGTAAAGACAATAAAACAAAGAAAATTGAAATATTTTGGTAATTTGAAACGTCATGGAAGTCTAGAGAGAACAATAATGGAGGGGTATATGCCTGGGAAGAGAGGAAGAGGAAGGCCAAGGAGAAGATGGGTGCAGGATGTGGCAGATGATCTCCAGATGGGTGTATCAGACGCAGGACATCTTGCTCATGATAGGAAGGTTTTCCGGAGGGTTGTTATGGCAGCGAGGTTCCGCGAGGGACATGCTACTGAATGAATGAACGAGAATTATAGGACAACATTTTCACAAATTCCATATATCTTTAAGGCGTTACATTCTAAAGTTTTCTGAGATCAGCTGTTGTAATTTTAAACGGTAGGGCCTCAGGACATTATATAAAGTGGGCCTCATCAAGTCTAAATCCGACCTAGACTAGGATCTACGGTAAATTAATACCTTTTCCATCTGCCTGGTTTTGCAACTTTTTGAAATTAATTCTTTTTTTCTGTATCCCCGAGAACACATTTGCACGAACCATGCTCGTGGTATTACTGTGTATCCTCCTACGGGTAATCAAATCTAATTAAAAGTTTATCTTCCTTAAGAACAGGCAAATTCAATCTAACACATTCTTGCTTAACTCCATTCCTAGTTTACAGTTCACTTTTTTTTTTTCAACATCCAAGCATCTCCGTTTTGTTTAGATCGATACAGAACGAGTGAGCTGGTCAACCGTTTATAGAGCTCCGTTTCCTCTCAAAGGTTTACAGATGCGACTAAGTATATTTTCATTTCCATCTCTTCCCAGTGTGGGTTCTTGGTCCCTGTTATAGGGAAAAAAAGAATAGACCCACTGCCTACCCCAAAGCATGTCGTAAGAGTCGACTTTGGGAGCTTCCTTCAAAGTCGGAGTGCATCTGCCTGAGAGGCAAGGAACCAGCGGTCTACATACAGATGAGTCAGATCTGTAAATCGGAAGCACACGCAACATTTAGGTTCTGGAACAGGACTGCAGTCCAGAAGTGGATAAACAACGAAAACTTTTCCCATAAGCCGGATGTAAGTAACTGCGACAAAAACACTTGAGTCAAAGAGTGGACAAAGAATACAACCGAACAAGTCGATTCCACATCCTATGGAAATACAAACATCGTATGCCCTAAAGCTCTCTGTGTCACCGAGGGTTACAACAAAAATAATTCTTGGAGGTTATGTAGTCGGTCCAACACATCTGATTTCAACAAATGCATAATTATTCGCCTTTTACGACACGCTTCTAAGGGGTTTGGTCAAAGTACCTCCTATTCTAGGTTTAGTCGATCTGGTAATCCAAGGCCAATTTTGAAGCTGAGTTTCCTGGTCACCCAAGGCCAATTTTAAAGCTATCTGAGTTTCCTGGTCATCCAAGGCCAATTTTGAAGCCAAGGCCAATTTTAAAGCTATCTGAGTTTCACCCAAGGCCAATTTGGTCAGTTTCCTGGTCCCAAGGCCAATTTTGAAGCTATCTGAGTTTCCTGGTCACCCAAGGCCAATTTTGAAGCTATCTGAGTTTCCTGGTCACCCAAGGCCAATTTTGAAGCTATCTGAGTTTCATTTCCAATAAAAGACTTTCGGGCTGACGGGCGAGTGCCTAACAGCTGCGATACCGCAGCTCCTGTTATGTTGCTGTGCTGGCCCTTTATTACCTGCTACTATTGAAACCATCTGGTCTATCCATTCATACTTAGGACTCACGTATGTTTTCAGGACCCCATTACTGTAACACACACAAAAAAAGGGAGGAAGCGGGGGTGGGGGTGGGGGGGGGGGGGGTTGGCATTGTCCCTTAAAGAACAAACAGACAATATTTTGGTCGGCGCTCATAGAATAAAGTAAAAAGTTAGAAGGACACACTAGACAACATAAAAATCGAGAGCTATAGTCACGGTAGCGGGAATCGAAACTGACATCTCCAAATGGCGTGTGCGCCTCGCTTTAGAAATTAATGTACTAAGTTACAAGACCAACTAGGCAGCCCTTAAAAAAAAAAAAGAAGATATCTTCACTGACCATGTCTATCCTACAGCTTGAAATCCACAACTATGGAATACGGACATAATTTTTGTTTCCACGGCGAGGCGCACACGCCATTTCACCTGGAGGCGATAAGTTCGATTCCCTTTTTAGTAACTATAGTTTTAGATTTTTTATGTTCTAGTGTGTCATTTTAACTTTCTACCTCTTTCTATGAGTACCGATCAATACATTGAGTTAGTTTATATATATATATATATATATATATATATATATATATATATATATATATATATATATATATATATATATATATATATATAATGTTTCTACGGTCTCAAAGGGTCCTGATCTGTTTATTAATGTCCCTTAAGAAGCATGTCACGAGGTTCGATTAATAAGACTTACTGAAATGGGATGTCTTAGACCAAACGTCGTAGATATCGCATCCTATCTTTAAACCACAACACAAAGCATATTTTAAAAAAACCACATATTTAAGGACAACAGAATGAAATGTATTTTGAAAAAATGGGTAGTAGTGGTGGTGGGATTATATTACTTGAAATACAATCGAGACACTATTTTTATTTTCACACCCACCGTCAAATCCTTTAATCACATCGATGGCTTTGACCGAAACAAGGATTCTAGCTGGGTTTGTTTAATTCACAGACTAGGCTATGACCCGAAAAAAAAAAAAAAAGGATTCCAGCTGGATTTGTTTAATTCACAGACTAAGGGCCCAACGACTTGACTTTCGCCGGGATACATTTCCCGATTAGATAAAGATGTCACGGAGAAGACCTAGACTGGACTAATGGACTAGTGGCTGGGATCAACTGTCCCGGTCTGTGAACATCTATAGCAATCAATTCAGAAATAAAACGCCACGCCGTTCCCCTCAAAGTTCGTATAAATTCGCACACATTACGACGGGAAAGGTGTAAAGTAAGAAAGATGGTACTTTTGCTTGAAAAGTTAGACAGCTGAAAAAAAAAAAAATTATAATACGAGCTTTCTTAAAAAGCATTCGGGGATTTTGATGTTATGGAACATACTTTATAAATTCATTCATTCATTCATTCATTCATTCATTCATTCATTCATTCATTCATTCATTCATAGCCGCGTTAGCGTAGCCGATAGGAGGCTCGCTTTCAAATCCAACTCCGACTAGCTGCAGACACGGTCTGTGTTCGAAACCGGGCGGTTCCCGGAGTTCACCCAGCCTCTAGATATGACGTTCTGCAGAGCGTTGCTTTCACCACTGCCCTCTGTACGTCAACGCCCAGCTCGTCTTTAATTTACTGTGCCCACATTCCCACTTTTCGGGACCTGCCTGTTCTTCTTCCAGGAGCCACTTATTTCTGTATTGTTTTTTTCTACATACTGCGGCGATGAAGATTTTCATGCCAGTCATAAAGAAGAATATTGTATGCAATCTTTTCTTAGTAAATGGAGATCAGAATGACAGTCCTTAAGAACCATATCAATCCAACACACAAGTGTGTCAGAGCTTCAACTGATAGACAGGCATGTTTATTTCTCTCAGAAATGCTACAGTTAAGTTACGTTATATCAACCTGTTTGTAACTGTAACATTATATTTACATGTTAAATGCTGATAAAGGTTTTATAGCCGCAAAGTTCAAACATAGTTTACGATTGTGATAATGTAAAACTAATTAACTCTGTTTTTCGATTTGTTTGATATCTTTTCACGATATATTAAGCTGGTTTATTTCTTCTTTCTTTCTTTCTTTCTTTCTTTCTTTCTTTCTTTCTTTCTTTCTTTCTTTCTTTCTTTCTTTCTTTCTTTCTTTCTTTCTTTCTTTCTTTCTTTCTTTCTTTCTTTCTTTCTTTCTTTCTTTCTTTCTTTCTTTCTTTCTTTCTTTCTTTCTTTCTTTCTTTCTTTCTTTCTTTCTTTCTTTCTTTCTTTCTTTCTTTCTTTCTTTCATTCTTTCTTTCTTTCTTTCTTTCTTTCTTTACTTTTTTCGCCTGAAACAGATTATCTATATCAGCAATGCTGTCTCTAGTATGAATCTCACTGTCTGTTGTATTTCAATCAGCGACCCGTAAAGATGGACCTTAACCGGTGTTTCCCTTGGCCAGGAGTTTTGCCTTGATATGTTGTATCTGGGACAGTCTTGAAGGACGTGATCTGGTACAAAACTGACTTAAACAGTCAGTCATTTTTTAAACGTACGTGGAAGCTGCAGGGGTGAGAATACCCCAGAATGACAAACAGTGTAATGAAGGTGTCTTGAAAGACTCACGGAGAGAGCTAATTACTGTATTTTCATAGGAATTTTCAGATTACTAACTATTTCACCATTATCAATAACATAGCGACGACACCTCTATCATTGTCACTGTGTTATTAGCATTTTCATCGTCATCATCACCATCGTCATTACACCACGCTGCGGCCAGAAACTCTTTATAAGCACATGATATGAAAAGATAATGTTACGAAAGAGAGGAAAAAAAATTATATCACGTCATTCACTTTCTCAGATAAACATAAAGAAGTAATTATTGTATCTCTTACATGAATATAACAAATTATGTCACGCCCACAATTCTCTTAGATAAACATAAACAAATTATGTCTCATTTATTTCTTTTTTCCCCCACGTTTGGGCCAAGATGGCTTGACGTGTTTTCTTCTAGATGGGCTTGAGACTGTTGATCGACGGGCCGACAACCTGTCGCTGTGAAATATCCTTTATTTTAAAATCAGATTTCTAGCTCTCAATGGTATGATGCTTCGTTCTGGCTTGTTAAATTCCAAGGACACCTAAAACAGGTGGCAACGAAGCGCAATACATGGAGAGCTATGACCTATGCACTATGCGCCGCCATAGGCGTAAGAGAAAAGCCTAGCTAACTAGCTAACTAACTAATCACTCTCTTACATAAATACAAACAGATGACATCTCACCATGTCGTGTCCATCACAATATACGAACAGAGAAATGATATTAAGGTCGTGGGTTCTCTCCCTTGAGGAGTCGGACATTTTTCAAAAATGACCTTGGCTCCCAGGTCGACCAAGCCTTGAGTGGGTACGGGGTGCAGTCCCGGGAAGCAGAGGCGGCCGGCATGATGTTGACCACATCACCCATCTTGTGCCGATTGGCCTCAAATATATAGGTCTAGCCCTATATGCCCTAAACGCATAAAGGCGTGGAAAAGGGTCCTTTACTTTTTTTAAAACTTACAAATGATATTTCACCGATGACTCTCTTACAAGCAAACCCATTCATACAAGTAACAGTCTCTGTATTTTTCTCAAACAAAACTGATCTTACCGCTGTGGTTGTTCTCCGTCGCCATTGATGCTGAAGGCGCCATTTTGTAACTTGCGGAGTTCATGGTCAGTTTCCTCACGTTCTTCTGCGGTTGAAAGACGATTATGTAAATTTTGGGCAGGAATAGGCACAGAAGGGCAACGCTGGCGCTGAGACTGATGGACACGCACAAAGTGGTCACCTGGATCTGTAAAAGAAACAGTGTAGTGGTAATGCACTTTGGGCTCTGTGATTGTAAACGTGTGTTTATGAATGGCCGACTCCCTGTGTGTGTTCCTGGGTCCATTCAAGCATTTTCAAAAAGTCGATAATTAGGGGTGCATATGTCAGAGGTGCGAGGAACCAATAGTCTGTTTACAAATAAGTGAGTAGCAAGTAAAGAAGTAAAGATCCATTTTCACGCCTAAGGAGCATCGGGCATATGGGAAGAGCACCCATATTTTTACAGACCATTGGACCTAGGTGGGTAATGTGGTCAGCATTACGCTGGCCGTCTTTACTTATAAATGACATCCATCCTGGTACCCATTTTAGGCTAGGTCGACCTGCGACGCCCCATACCATGATAAAAATCTACGAAGCCAGTAATTGGTTTCAATCGCAGTACGTATGAATTACGAGTCGGACTCGCAACGCCTAAGCCACGGACACCGCCATTTACATATAAGCCTGAGATCTTTAAACCGGATGTGCACGCAAAACCTAAATTCTCAAACATGAATAAAGTCTAGAGGTTGATGAATAGCTCTTTCGGCCGGAGTTTACAGCCGATAAACGCGAAGAAGAAGGGTGGCGAATGATTTACGAAAATCTACTCATTGTAAACTGTTTCTATCACTACCAAGAACTTGTTCATTATCTTTTTATATCCAGACAATTTCACTTTCTTCTTCTTCTGTCCTACTACATTTGTCGTGAAGCGTTGCAAAGAGGAGTTAGCTGTAGTCTGCTGTCTTTTACTTGTTGCGCAGCTTGTGTTATTGTCATATTGCCTTTATGTAGTGTCTCTGTTACTCCAACCACCCATCTCTTTCTTCGTCGGTCTCTGGCCTTGTAGTCTGCTGTTCTCATATAGTAGGCTCTAGCTGCTAGCTTGGTTTTATTACCTGTTTATAAGTCCAGCAGTTTCATTACCTGTTATAAGCCCAACAGTTTCATTAACTGTTTATAAGTCTAGCAGTTTCATTACCTGTTATAAGCCCAACAGTTTCATTACCTGTTTACAAGCTCAGCAGTTTCATTACCTGTTATAAGCCCAAAGGTTTCATCAACTGTTTATAAGCCCAACAGTTTCATCACCTGTTTAAAAGCCAAACAGTTTCATCAACTGTTTATTACTACAACAGTTGCATCAACTGTTTAAAAGCCCAACAGTTTCATCAACTGTTTATAAGCTTAACAGTTTCATCAACTGTTTATAAGCTCAACAGTTTTCTTAACTGTTTATAAGCCCAACAGTTTCATCAACTGTTTATAAACCGATAGTTTCATCAACTGTTTATGAGCCCAACAGTTTCATCAACTGCTTATTAGCCCAACAGTTTCGTCAATTGTTTATAAGCCCAACAGTTTCATCAACTGTTTATAAGCCCAACAGTCTCATCAACTGTTTATAAGCCCAACAGTTTCAATACCTGTTTATAAGCCCAACAGTTTCATGACCTGTTTATAAACCCAACAGTTTCCTTAACTGTTTATAAGCCCAACAGTTTTATCAACTGTTTATAAGCCCAACAGTTTCATCACCTGTTTAAGAGACCCAACAGTTGCATTAACTGTTTATAAACCCAACAGTTTCATCAACTGTTTATTATTACAACAGTTTCATCAACTGTTTATAAGCCCAACAGTTTCATCAACTGTTTATAAGCTTAACAATTTCATCAACTGTTTATAAGCTCAACAGTTTTCTCAACTGTTTATAAGCCCAACAGTTTCATCAACTGTTTATAAAGCCGATAGTTTCATCAACTGTTTATAAGCCCAACAGTTTCTTCAACTGCTTATTAGCCAAACAGTTTCATCAACTGTTTATAAGCCCAACAGTTTTATCAACTGTTTATTAACCCAACAGTTTCGTCAATTGTTTATAAGTCTAACAGTTTCATTAAATGTTTATAAACCCAACAGTTTCATCACTGTTTATAAGCCTAACAGTTTCAATACCTGTTTATAAGCCCAACAGTTTCATGACCTGGTTAAAAACCCAATAGTTTCCTTAACTGTTTATAAGCCCAACAGTTTCAATACCTGTTTATAAGCCCAACAGTTTCATTATCTGTTTGTAAATATAACAGTTTCCCCAACTGTTTATAAGCCTAACAATTTCATCAACTGTTTATAAGCCCCACAGTTTCATCAACTGTTTATAAGGCCAACAGTTTCATCAACTGTTTATAAGCCCAACAGTTTCATCAACTGTTTATAAGCCCAACAGTTTCATTAACTGTTTATAAGCCCAACAGTTTCATCAACTGTTTATAAGCCCAACAGTTTCATTAACTGTTTACAAGCACAACAGTTTCATTAACTGTTTATAAGCACAACATTTTCATCAACTGTTTATAAGCCCCACAGTTTCATCAACTGTTTATAAGGCCAACAGTTTCATCAACTGTTTATAAGCCCAACAGTTTCATCAACTGTTTATAAGCCCAACAGTTTCATTAACTGTTTATAAGCCCAACAGTTTCATCAACTGTTTATAAGCCCAACAGTTTCATTAACTGTTTATAAGCACAACAGTATCATTAACTGTTTATAAGCACAACATTTTCATTAACTGTTATAAGGTGCCCCAGCCATTTGTCTCTATTGGCGCTCATGATAGAACCTCATCTCATATGGTGTAGCTTTGAGTTTACGTTTTACTAGAACTGTTTGTGTCTGGCACTGATTGGGAAAGGGGAGAGCGGGAGCGGGGTAGAGAACACACACGCGCGCACACACACACACACACACACTTACAAAAAGAAACACAAAAGAGTTTCATACTCACTTTAAAAGAATTCAACGTTCCAAAGTAAATAGGCACAAACGCTAGCCATATAATACATGTGGTATACATGGAAAATCCAATGAACTTGGATTCGTTAAAGTTCTCAGGAATCTTCCTCGTCTTGACAGCGTACACAGTACAGATGATGATGAGGAGCATGTTGTAGATGAGACTGACGAGGAAAGAGATGTCATCACTCCTGCACTTCTTGATCACCACCGGTTCTCGAGAGTCGGGGTAGTACAGTCGTGTCCCTGGGGGCTCCAGGAGTAGCCACACAAAGGTGAACAGCACCTGGAGAGGAACAACGGAACAAATGGTGTCATTAGTAATGACAGGCGATGGAATTTCGGAGCTACATTTTGGCTGATTTTCTTTCATTTTGAAAAGATGAGCAAACCATTTGATTCCTTGATCTTCTATGAAATCATTACCTGCATTGGAGCTACTATTTTAAAGATGATGGTGTAAACGAGACAAGTGCTTTCCCTTGTGTTTTCCAAATACAATTTATTTGACATTCAGCAAAAAATAATAATACAAAAAAAATACAATTGTAATTATTAGGCATAAAAAGAAAGCTCAAAGCCCTATAAATACTGTAAAGGGTGGATTATCCTCGCTCCCATTTTTTAAAGTAAAAACTACCTGGGATTAGCAAAACTAATGAGAAGGGAGAACATTATGGACAGATGGGATTCTATAACATTCTGGTTTTCATTCGACAGCTCCTAAAGACACAGGAATCTTAACCCTCATCGCCCTCCCCAACAGAAATCTCGGTAAGGGGGCCCAGCTCCTACTTCTCTCAGTGCACTTACATTGTTTTAGGCATTTACTAGAAAGTCACATACATATATTCTTTTTCTCCTTTAAATCCATGCCGTGTGGCGTTGGTAGTCATGTCTATCCACAACTTTTGTGTCTCTGTACTGTCAATCAACTCTGACACAGATGACCTTCCATGCCATGATGTCAAACCGCCCAGCATCTGTTCTAGGTCTCCCTCTGCCTCTCCTGCCCCCTAACTTTCCTACCGTCACGATG
>CAJHNH020002699.1:92500-97780 GCA_905116865.2 Candidula unifasciata | reverse complement strand
TGTTTCGGTCCCCAATACAAAAGACCTTGGAATACCAGTATTTTAGGGGGGGCCATCCCCCAATCAGGCAGGTTTTGGGTTCAGTGAATTGCATGTTGATTTTCTGGTCTTCAAGGATTTAGGATGAGTGAAAAGCATGTACAGAGCCAAACATTGCAGGGAAATCACGTGGATAGACGTCCAAGGAACAGATAAATGAACGACTGCTGACAGAAGACACAAGATTAGATGAAATAACATGTATGCAAGAATGTGAGAACAAGGGATTAAGTGTGGATCCGGCAAAGAGAGGGCGGATGAGAGGAAGAGAACAACGTGTGTACAATCAGTGTGCTACGGGAACAGTTGGCATCTACACCTTTAGACATTTGCTGCGGGAGACATAGCGTCTATGGGTATGCCCGGTGTGCTATGATGTCGATTCTTAAATCATTAATCAATCAATCCGATTACACATTTATTGGGGACAACGCCTCCGGTAACTTTTATTGCCTTTTCTTCTGCCATTTGGTTAGTTCAACGTTAGTCTCCCCAGACCCCGCCCATAATCACACAAGCTCACTAATGATTGGTAGTTCCTGAGCTCCGTGACCTTCGCACACGGTTACGGGCGTGTTCTGCAATGCCGTTGATATCACTTGTATATTTCAGTACACCAGCGCTTTTAAAACTCCAAAAACAAGGAGAAACTAGATCTAACACAACCCGCCTAGAGAGTGTTGCCACCTACGTCACAGACATTCTCTTTCTCGGAATGAAAAAGTAAATCCAAGACATCGCAGAAACTAAACAACAGAGCCTGAGACACCCGTAACCTTTAGGAAAGTCGACCAGCCCAACAAACTTGTGAATTAAAAGTGACCCACTCAATTCGGGGAGACTAACGTCGAGCTAACCCTGCCATTCTAACCCTAATGGAGCATAGGCCCTCAACAGACTCACATCAAGTCGTTCTATCCTTCGCTATCGCGTGCAGCTCTCCCCGTCGTTTTAACTTCTCTCCAGCTCTCTTCTCCATGTGTTTGTTTTTGGTCTTTATTTATTTATGAACAACTTTTATTGCACTACAGTTAATTTAGACTTTTCAGTGCAACCCAAGAAAGAGGGAGCCGTTATGACTTAATACCTAAACAGTTACAGACCAGTCCGAAGGTATGATTCATTTCTGCACTGAGACAGATGGGAGTCGCCGTGGCAGAGCGGCTAGACGCGCGCTGCGGATGGGAAGGTCTTGGGTTCGCTCCCTGGTGGAGCCGGACTTTTCTTCAAAAATGACCTTGGCTCCCAGGTCGACCCAGCCTTGAGTGGGTACCGGGTGCAGTCCCGGGAATTAGAGGCGGCCGGCGTGATGCTGACCACATCACCCATCTTGTGCCGCTGGTCTATAAAATATAGGTCTAGCCCTATATGCCCTATACGCCTAAAGGCGTGGAAAGGGGTCCTTTCCTTTTCTTACTTACTTACTGGGAAAGATTCTCATAAATGATCCAAGATTGTGTATACTCTAAAATAGGTACTACTGAGAAATGTCGTGGGAACTAAAAACGGCGAACTTTAAGTTGATCACATCCCACAAATATGAGCCTGGCACCACATGCCAGATGCATGACACGGCTTCTTCACTTAGTGTGCTATATTTACAGCTTATAGACGACATAAACACACACACACACATGAGCGCACAGATATGATAGACTCACCTTGACCTTGCTCTCTGGTGCTATATCCCAGTCATCAAAGGTGACCCGGACATGACCGTATGGGTCAAGGTTTTGGATCATGAAGGTGAAGGTCTCCCCATTGAGCGCATACCCTCTGGGGAAGTTTGGAGAGGTGACCAACCCCGTGCTTTCGCCGTATTCCGAGACCACACCTTTGTGCAGCTCCGTTTTGTCTGGCGGGATAAGGCAAGACAACGTGTTAACACAAAGACATTACGGTTGATTTGAATTGAACTGGTATAACATCACTCAGAGCAATCCCAAAAGCGCTCCCTTCTCAACCGCTGAACCAGTTCATCTTCAAACGGTGCCATTTACAGTTTGATTACACGTCCGTCTGGCATTTGTTCAGTGTAGAATGTCGACCCAAACGCGGGACACTAATACTCTATTCTATCTTGTTATGTGTCAGTTCACCATTCAGTGGTGCAGAACCAACCAGTCAGTTTGTCTGTCTGCTTTTTCCCCAACACACCTGCACCCCCAGAGGTCGCTAACTACACGCTAACTTCTGAAACCAAACCAGCAAACAGCTGCTCCGACTGCCTCCACCTCCACTCTCACACTTGATGTTGTCGCATTATATGCTAGGCTAGGCTTTGTTGTACTAAATAAGCATCATCCATTTGCTTTCACAATGAATATCCATTCTAGTGTTGAAAATCTGATTCTGCAGTACCTACTGGCCAATCCCCGCGCGCACTCCCGGTCCAGTGTGTTTAGAACCACACACAAGCCCTAAAATTTTCCATTTCTTCTCTCCCTATGTTTGGTTCTTAACATTACAAACATTGCTGTGAAAAATTAAGGTGATAAATTTCTGTGAGACATTACTTGAGCAATTATTGTGAGAAAATACCTGGGAACATACTGAGCTTCGGCATCAGAACCTAAAGGCTCTGACACTTAACCCCCCCCCCCCCACCCCTCAAAATAAAGAACACTGCCCCCCCCCCCCTTTACAATCCCTTATGAAGCATTATAGAAGATTTCTTAGTTCTTTTCTGCTAAGTCACCACATCACACGAGATTTAGGGAAATCCTAAAGTATAGGCCGTAAGGGTTACGGCTACTACTACTAACCTTAACCCCCCTCCCCCCTATACTTTGGGATTTCCCTAAATCTCGTGTGATGTGGTGACTCAGCAGAAAACGACCGTTTTCTTTCGAGTATTTTTTTTTTTTTTTTTGTTCATTTCATAATGCTTCGAAGAATGGATACTTATTTACCATCCAAAACATAAACATAATTATTAGTAGGAATAATTATTTCAGGACTACTTCTGTAATAGACACTTTTTGGTGAGTACTGACACCGTTTATAGAGAAAGAAGCCATGATAATTATTATTACTTCAATTATTATTATTAGTACACGCCAACAAGCGCCATGCCGCTTCAGCCTAGGAAATTATAAGGGGTCTTAATCCCTTCAAATCATTTTTTTTTAGTGGCACCCCTGATAGCAAGTGCTGATCAACACCTAGTGATGCATGAAACTACAACAGAACATTACCAACCAACAACTTTGTAGGCAATTTTAAATCTTTTGCCGTCTTCCGCTGATGTATTTCCGGCGCAGTGCTGTACTTTCATATGACCGGAAATGGAGGTGTAGTGATCTCCCTCGTTGTCCAGAAAATAGTCCCTGTGGGTGACCTTGTTGTACGGGGAATCCACCTCGTGGGTGTGGATATGATCACAGCTGAAAGTGAAATCATAAATCGTTTCAAGCGCCAGGAAGCAACGGCAGGGACAATGTACAATGAAAACTAGCTAGCGGTGGAAAAGGCAACAGCTACGGCAGTGGGTTGGTGTTGGAGGTAGCAAAAGTAGTGGATGCAGCAGTAAAGTATCAGCAGCAGTAGTTTTAAGCGCAGGAGCTGTAGTAGTAGCAGCAGCAGCAGCAGCAGCAGCAATAGTACTACTAGCAGTAGGTGCAATAGCAGTATAACTACCAGAACCGGCAGCAACAGTATAATCACTAGCAGCAGTAGTAGCAGCAGTATAATCCCTAGCAGCAGTAACTGCAGCAGTAACTGCAGCAGCAGTAGTAATAATTTTAGGAGTAGTAGCAGCAGTAGTAGCAGTAGTAGTAGTGATGGCGGTTCCAGAAATATTAACAACGCACATTGTAAAGCAACAGCACATGTTGTGTAAGTAGCAGTAATATCAGCAGAAATGGTGGTGATAGAGATGGCAGTAGTAGTAGTAGCGGCGGCAGCAGCACTAGTTTCGACGGTGGTAGCAGCACTAGTGGGCTTTGTAATAACAGTAGCAGAGCCTCATTTAGACGAATGAGGTCCTAAAGTATGTAAAGCCAGCTAATCTCAGAAAATGTGAGTCGCCGTGGTCTAGCGGCTAGACTCTCGCCTGCGGATCGGAAGGTCGTGGGTTTGGGTCCTGATGGAGACCGGACTTCTTTTTTTAAATGACTTTTGCTCCCATTCAGCCTTGAGTGGGTACCAGGTACAGTCCTGGAAAGTAAAAGCGGCCGGCGTGGTGCTGAACACATCACCAACCAAGTGCCGTTTGGTCTATAAAACAAAAACAAAACAAAAACCCTATGTAGGTAGTAGGGCTGTACCGAATATTCTCATTAACAGATTAAAACATTCATTAACTGGTTTCCTTATAAAATAGATAGATTTAAAAACATCACTAAAGTTGAGCTTTGGAAAAGAACTGAAGAAATAGTCAAGAGTAAAGAAAAGACGCTGACGTTGGATAGGACACAAGCTGAGAAAACCTTGCACTGGAACGCACACGGGCATGGAAATAAAGGCAGGATAAAAACATATAAAGACAGAAACTAGAAAGTGAAGTTAAAAAGATAAGGAAGACATGAGGTGAGCTGCATGCAATAGTAAAGGACAGAATGATGTGGCATGAGTTGGTTGAAGGACTATGCTCTATCTTCTATCTATCTTCTTTCACCCCACCAGGACATCACACGCGATAAACACCCGATGACACAAAGTGCCACCATGTGAATGAGGATCACCCGTGGAGAGGTCCCAAAAACCACGTTCAACCATTAGACCATATTTATGGCTGGGCTATATTGCGGCCCCTAGCAAAAACCAGAGTAGGGCTTCAAATAACGAAAATTTGCATCGCATAAAGGGATGACGGGGTATTAATTATAACCTATGCTCTACTGTGGGCTACAGAACACAAGAAGACAAATAATGAATTATAATTGTGGTTATGCTAACAGCTCAAGACACTGCATTCTCTCCCAGTTCGTGTCAAGAGGGTACTACAATGTTTACAGAATATTAGAGTCATTACGAGAAATTATTGTACTCACTCTTGATGACACCATGCCTTGCTCGAGCCCTTTTGTACCCCCTGGCCAGACGAAGGACACCGGGCAAAGCTCAATTCCTCAAACTGAAGATGTAGCTTGCACGTGCTGCACACCTGGATTTGAACCTGACACCACAGTTCTGACTTCCCACCTGTACTGTAAAGGAAGGTGGGGGAAAAATCGCAACAGTTCAAGGAAGAGCAGGTGAGAAATCGGTTAGAATGTGAGTCGATCATCAAAACCTAAG